>JANAVB010010791.1:250000-349859 GCA_029216955.1 Iris pallida
GAGACAAAACTTGCGCCATCATGACCGTATCATTTTTTTGGTCCTGTATGCCGAGATTGGTCCGATTCTGAGACAGTTGATCGGATCGCCGTTTTGCGGGCCCACGATCCGATTCAATGGGCAATTTTGTGCACGACCCGCCGAAATTCAACTTTAGACATACGGTTGGGTTCGTATCAGAAAATCGGACCTGTTGACATATAGTTTGACAACTTTAGAGACCATTGACTCTGGCACGCTTTTTGGTGCAAAGCGGGTCCAACGGCGGACACCGTTTTTGCCCAAAATTATCGTTTTGCCCCTGTGTCCAGAATTGTACTTAAGGACAGGCAATCCTAGCTAATTTGACTATTCTGAGAATTTTGGCGATGTTTGTTTCAGCTTTTGGAGACATTTGTAGATTTTGGACTTTATGGTGTGCCAGTTGACGGTATCTTATTGGTTCTGCGTGCAACCTCCAGGCAAGTATACCTTGCCAGCTTGTACAGTATAATTTATATGCATGTTCATTATCTCGCTGCTATTCTTTTCCTTACATTCGTGATTGCTTTATTCCATGTCTAGTACACTCATTCTGTTATAGTTTTTATATGTTTCTAGTGTCTGCACATTCTTGTTCTTTTCTGTTATGATATATCAATCTGTTATACTGTGTTAGTTTCATATGTATTCCTTGATAGAGTCGTCTAGTCCTACACCATGATTCCCTCGACTTGATTATAACTTGACTTAACTTGACATGACTTGAGTAGGACTTGACTTTGACATTCTATAGATTGTGAGTACTTACATTGACTACGGTCTATAGGATTTTTATACTAAGATTGGCTACCGTCTTGGTTGTGAGTACTTGCCTGGACTGCGATTGAGATACTATAGATTGTGAGTACTTGCCTTGACTGCAGTCTATAGCCTTGACCTATTAGCCATTTCTAGTATGGCATGCCAGTGTCTTAGGATCCTTGTGTTTAGATCTTGTGTCTTAGTTCACTTTGCCTCGTTGGATATCCTTGATTGTTCCTTACTTCTTTGTATATTTGTACTGTTACATGTTGGCTTATATATCATGTATCTTGCTAGTCCTCTGAGGACCTGATGATCTCTTCAGGTTTAGCGACTACGTGGAGTTAGTTAGTAGAACGGGATGGTAGAGGATTGTGATGCATGATACAGGTATTTGCTTGTGATATTTCTTTATTATCCTCTCGTGCTTTATATTCAGTACCATGATATACTCTGCTTATTTATAGACTCATATCATTCTTGGAGTCTAATCGAACAATATGCTAATGGGCTGCAGACCATGACCCATACCTGTTCATTCATGTTTCATATATTCTTGTGGATTGAGATATAGTTTAGATTAGACATGATACCCTACTCTGGACAGCTTATACGTAATCGAGTCAGACTGGAGTCCGTTCGATACGTAGCTGGCTTGCTCACGAGCTCGCGTCCAAAAATCGAATGCGGGTCGTAACACCTTTTTAGAGAGTTTAGGTATTACTTATCAGAAGCTGGGATTATGTCCCAATTGACTGCACCAGGAACACCCTAATAGAATAGTATAGCAGAAAGAAGGAATAGGACTCTTATGGAGATGGTTAGATTAATGATGAGTTATTCATATTTTCTATATTTATTTTGGGGATATGCCTTATAGACTGTAGCTTATATTATAAACTTGGTACCTTCTAAGTCAGTACCTACTACTTCCACAGATCTGTGGACCGGACGAAAGCCTTGTTTGAAATATGTTCGAATTTGGGGTAGTCCAGCACACGTGCTGAATGGAAAAGTAGATAAGTTGGAATCTCGTACAGAAGTATGCTTGTTTGTAGGCTATCTAAGAGGAACGAAGGGTGGTCTATTTTGTAGTCCTAAGGATCAGAAGGTCATTGTTAGCACCAATTCCAGGTTCTTAGAGAAAGACTATATGATGAACCATAAACCCATGAGTAGAGTTGTTCTAGAAGAATTGAGAGGAGAGATACCTAATACTTCAATGCCAAAGCACAACGTGCCACAAATGTTACACCATAAACTATAGTACCTCGTCGTAGTGGGAGGGTTCTAATACAACCTGACAAATTTATGTTGTTGGGAGAGTCATCAGACTTTGTCCTTGGGGAACAAAATTATGATCCTTGCACCTATAATGAAGCACTCCAATATAAACATGCAGAATCTTAGCATAAAGCAATGATATCGAAAATAAAATCGATGGATTCTAATAAAGTCTGGGAGCTCGTAGAACCAGCCAATGGTGTAAAAGCCATTGGATACAAGTGGGTCTATAAGAGAAAATGAGGAACAAACGGTAAGGTTGAAACCTTTATAGCACGACTTGTTGTAAAATATTTTACTCAGAAAGAGGGTATTGATTATTAGAAAACCTTTTTGCCAGTTGCCATGCTTAAGTCTATCCGGATTCTTTTAAGTATTGTAGCTCATCTCGATTATGGGATTTGGAAACTGGATGTCAAGACTGATTTATTTAATAGAAGTCTTGAGAAAAACATCTATATGAAGCAACTAGACGGATTCATTGAAAAGGGCCAAGAGCATCTTGTTTGTAAGCTCAAGAATGCATTTATGTACTTAAGCAAGTTTCCAGATCTTGGAACATCCGTTTTAATCATATGATAAAATTTTATGGATTTGCCAATGTCCGGATGAACCTTGTGTACAAAAAATGTGACAAAAACGTAGTGGTATTCCTAGTACTTTACATGGATGATATCTTGCTCATTGGAAACAATATGAAGGTGTTATTTAATGCAAGGGTTTATATGTCCAAACAGTTTGATATGAAGGACTTGGAAGAAGCAAGTCACATCCTTGGGATCAAAGTTTTATGAGATCGTAAAAAAGGATGTTGGGCTTATCTCAAGCTACCTATATCGATAATTTATTGACTCATTTTAGCATGCAGAATCCATGAAATTTTTTACCTTTTAGGCATGGAATAGCTCTATCAAAGGAGTAGTGTCCAAGGACACCTAAAGAGATAGAGAACATGAAAGTGGTTCCTTATGCTTCAGCAGTAGGAAGCTTAATGTATGTAAGACTATGTACGAGATCAGATATATGCTTTGTCATTGGCATGGTTAGCAGATATCAGTCTAATCCAGGACAAGATCACTGGACTACAGTAAAGCATATTTTGAACTACATAAAAAGGATTAAAGATTATATACTAATTTACTAGGCAGATAGTTTAATGCCCTTGGGGTATACAGATTCAGATTTTCAGTCAGATAGGGATGCAAGAAAATCTACCTCAGGTATGTATTTACCAAGGGAGGTGGAGATATAGTATGGAGAAGCATCAAGCAAAAATATATTGTTGATTCCACCATGGAAGCCGAGTATGTGGCAGCCTATAAGTTAGCCAAAGAAGTGGTTTGGCTTAGAAACTTCCTATTGGACTTGGATATGGCACTTAGTTTGCCTGACTGTTATACTTTATTATGATAATAGTGGTACAGTTGTAAACTCGAAGGAACCACGAGCCTATACGACAGATAAACACATTGAGTACAAGTACCACCTGATATGAGATATCATAAAAAGAGGAGAAGTTACTGTGACCAAGACAGCATCAACAGACAACCTAGATGATCCCTTTACAAAGAGCTTACCGACTAAGGATTTTAATAGTCATGTTAAGGGAATAGGAGTCAGATGCATGGCCGCATGACTTTAAGTAAGTGGGAGATTTGTAATCATATATTAAAAACTAATTCTTCGAGTATAAGTGGGAGATTGTTAGGCTTATATACTAAAAGAATCACTTTTGTATTGATTATATTTTTCTATTTTTTTTTAAAGAGAATCATATGGGCAAATGTTGGCATTTTATATTTGTTATATGGTAATGCAAGTGTCTGATATTCTACATTGTAGATAATATGTGTGTGGTGACACACATAAGATCGTATTATGAGTCCCTTGTAGAATATATAAATGGTTAACATCCTAGATGGATTTGGACAAACCATTGATAAGGTTCTAGTATAATCTGTCATTAGTCTATCTTGACTATAGGTTTATACTAGTGCACTTTGTGTGTATTGAACATGACCACTTGAGATTTTTCTCTTTGTACTGACTACATAAAAGAATAAATATCTCTGTTATTATAAATGCTTGTGCTCTTAATTCGAGTATAATAACAGACATGTATATATAGTGTGCATTACTTTGATTCATAAAAGAGTGAGATTTATAATGAGTCAATAACCTCTATAAATTGGGTAATGGTATTATGTGTATGATGGGCTGTTGATTATAAAAAAATCAATATCCCAATATATTAGGTTGATGATGTCCCCTTAAGGAACTCATAAAGATTTTCATGTAAACCATGCAGGTGGATTATATCCGACATGCCAAATAAAGTTGGGTGGTACTACTTGAGGATAAAAGATGTCGATCAATGTAGTTGTCAGTAAATTATTTTGATTGATGGACATTCAATATCTTAATATGGAGAGACAAATAATCATAACAAGAATGAGCCCATAAACGTAATTTCAGATTAGAAAGTAGTGCAACAATAGCTCTTTATTGGACCGAGCTATTGTTAACAGGCCTGGGTTGTGTGTTCGGGCTGAACACGGGATACCTAGACCCGTTAGGAGACCTAAACCTAATTTCTCCTCACGGTCCCTGCCCTAGCCTATATATACCCTCTATTGTCTGGCCGTCATATGTATCCTAAGAAGAGCATATTTCTCTAATTCATTCATCATGAAAGGAGAGAAAGAGAGGACAACCAAGGAGAAAAAAAGGTTGGGAGACCGTCGTCCACATAACGTCCAACTCGAGGAAGAAATACGGAAGAAGATCTTGAGGTTGCTGATCGATCAAGATTGCTGAACACTGTCATCAACTCCTCGTCACTTTAGATATAATTCGTGAACCCTGGTTTCCACTATTGAATGGCTAGATCACGAGATTAAACCTATTCATGCTTCATCAGTCGATATTTACACCAATTCGTCATCCTGGTATTTTTTCTGTTGAAGGGTTTATGTTGATACATGCGTGGATGACTTGGCCGCGCCATGGTTATGTCACATGGAACATAACGTGATCCCGAAAATCCTAATTGTATTAATACTACCATGTAACACATAGGATCATATAACACCTCAGTACACACGTAGAATAACACCTTACTGCACACATAGGATAACACCTTAGTACACACATATGATAGCACTAGTATGGCTACAAGTAATCAAGTCAGGAATATAGTCAATCTGTCAAGTCCTCTGTCCACATCGTGGATGGGTATCAGGTCATAAAATATGGTTACTAGATACTATGCTAATCACCATGAACAATGCTGGGCCCTCTGGCTCACAAGAATATACCAAATCAATTATCACATGCTATTAGTAAATAAGTCTCCAAACTACATATATCAATAGTACTACCTAAACAAGCTTATCCATCCATATCAAATAAGGAGCAAAATCACTAAGTACTATGCAACCCAACTATACAAGGTCACTAAAGTCTACCAAATGAAGATACATAACAAGTTTTGGGCGTTTGGAAAATCGGGTAAAAATTATACATTGATAACCTTGATATTTTCTTCGTTCAACAAAACATTCGCACAATCATTAAGAATCTACATGAGTGTGCCAAATAAATATCTCCAGATCATACTTCTAATAATACATAATCCTCGAATATATCCAAAGTTCACAATCCCGATACATATAACAACTAGTCATATCTAGATAAACTAGAATATTAGCTAGAAATGATAGTCAGGGAGCATGAATCTAATAATTAAAGTTGCAAAAAAATGGCAATGATTGCATGAATCACTCTGGAGCAGATGCACGACCCTTAAACCAAACAAGGACCAGGGTCACAGACCGTCTCCCGAGTAGAACCGCGCTCCTTATGCTATCCACGGACAAGACAGGTCAATAGCTAGGCGACTAATATAATAACATGAGTCTACCTATCAGGTACTGGATCAAGTAATCTTGTCACAACCCACACCCAGAATAAGGACACGAGTGCAAGACAACGCCCATCCTACACCGCAGCATCGACGGTAGAACGCTATCTAGGTCTAGTATACTATCTAATACAACTCATGAATATGTATCATAACCTGCCAATGATATCTTAACTCCAAAAGGAGGACAATTTAAGGACTTTACTCATATCAATCACAATAAACTATAAGAAATACAATTGGCACGATAGTGACATAAAAATAAGATATGAATAGCCAAGAGAAGTCTAGAAGCAAAACAAAATCCTAAAAAAACAACCAGAGTCATGAGTCTAACAATATCAACATGACATAAGTCTCAAAAATAATAGCATCCTAAAGTATCAATAGCTGGAGACAAATACAGTACTAATAGCTAATCTAACTGAGTGGCTACTAGCGTCTCATCAGCTAAAACTAGTCCCTCCTAAGCCAATGTTTCCTGATCTACTCTCATTACACCCTGACGTCCGTAATGGGTCGGGCACCAATCATCTAAATCATTTGAAAAATATATCCAGTCAGGATTGGAGCGAAGTACATCTCTAATAACAATTCCAGTAAATGATTTAGACTATGTAACAGTAAATAGAGAGAGTATACAAGATAATACGACATATACATGAATATACAAGATATAGAAATGTTGTAAGTAAATGCAAGAGCATAATATCTTGTAAAAGAAATCAAGAATAAACTATCTATATGAGTGAGCACTAGTTTTAACATATGATCGACTTGGAAACTTGTACAAGAATATATGGCCTGGTTAATCATATGTATGGTATATGAATAACACTCACAAGGAACAAGACATGCACATGGAGGTTATGATCATATATCTACACTAATACTCTCCTCCTCCGACTGATAGTGGATCCAACAATGGTACGTTACGACACTGGACTCTCTGAGAAGGTAGCGAGCCTTCTTAGGAATTAGTGTCCATATATGTATAAGAACTACAACAAGGCCTATACAAGGTACACCGAGATATACAAAAAATAACATCTCATGACAAATCCAAAAAATATCAATCCATGTAACCACGTGTCAAGAACTCAAGGATATCTAAACTAGATACAAGAAATATAGAATATATTATAAACAAAAAATTATCAGATAATGTACGCGTCTGAAATCCGGTGTTAAGTATCAACAGTATCTGTATCAGTGCATCGAAGACCTAAATATGGAATATCGATGTCAATTGGTGTTTCAGAGTCATAATCATTGATATCTAAATTTGAAATATGATTTTAAATCAATTCTAGGTCGTGGAAGACAAACTAGGTCATTACTTGCTAAACTAGGTCAAACTAGTCAATAGTTAGGTTTCTAGGTCCGTACCTTACTATACCAAGATATCCTAGCCAAAACTAGGTAATACAAGCTAATATCGATCCCTATGAATCTACTCTCTAATATATATATATATATATATATATATATATATATATATATATATATATATATATAGCTCAAGTGGCTTGGTGGAGTGGCTCCCTTAGGGGAGGGCTAGGTTCGAGCCTCCACTCCCAAACCCGGGGTGGCTGGGCGGCCTTGGCCGCGGCCCCAGGTGGAGAGCCAATGCCGGATACCCTCCCTCCAATATATATATATATATATATATATATATATATATATATATATATATATATATATATATATAATTCAATACCTTAACTATTTACCATTTACCCTATGCATACCTAACATATACCACTACCTTTCTTACCCAGTCACCCATATACATTACCTATATACCCAGTTTCCTATCCTATATCACATAGGTATTACCCATTACCTATATGTCATACCTTACTTTAGATACTGCCTTTACACTACACATAGGTACATAAGCCATATACCTATTTTTATACAAAAGCCATATACCTATTTTTATACATAAGCCATATACCTATTTAATTTTATTTTTATTTTACGACGAATATGAATACGAAGTATTTAATTATTTTTATACAAAAGTTTTATTATTAGATTTTTCATAAATAGAGAAATAACTATTTTGTTTCGATATAATATAAGGTAGATATTTTCTATATTGTCCGAGTATAAATATGTCGTCCCAAATTTGCCAAACTTATTTTTATTATTATAGAAATTCTTTTTATTTGATATACAAGTATAGGTACTAATTTCGAAAGCAATATTTAGATAATTTGTACTATTTGCATGCGATGTACATAAAAGTAAATTCATGTATATTTTATAAAACTTTGGTTTTAGAAAAAATTATTTGGAATTATTTTAAAGTATTTTAAATTAATTAGAATTATTTTTAATTTATAAAAATATATTTTAAATTTATTTGATGTAATCTAAATTGGGAGTAGATTTTATTGGATTAGATTTTAAATAGTTTTAAATTAAAAATAAGATTTATCTAGTTTTAAATTTGGATTTTATTTTATTGAAATAGTTTTAAATATATTTAAATTAATGTGAGATTTATCAAGTGCGATTTAAATAGTTCCTAATCGTTATCTAATTAAGATTCCTCCACCCTATTTATAAGAGAGCCTTTCCATTGTTTTTCTCCACAAATTTTCACCACTATTGTGTGTGCACCATGTCGATGTCCACCCTCTTCGTGTCAGCCTGTGTTGGCCTCTGGTCCGACCTCGGGTGTTTTTTCAGTATCATAATTTCTCTATTTTTATCTAAAATACCTAAAATTTGTCATAAAAATCAGCTAGTTGTAGCAACTTTGAAGAGCCATGACTCCCAACTCGGACTCCGTTTCACCCTATTTTTTTGTTTGAACCGTATTGAGGTTAGTTTCGATAATCTATAATTTATTTTATCAAATTCGTAATATATTTTTGTGAAATTATTTGAGTGCTAGTTGTCCGAAAATTGACGTGTCGCACTATTTTTGAGATTTTGGGAGATCCCGAACTCGGTTTGCGATCCGTTTGATGTTTCGGAAAGCTGGCATGATGATCTAAAGCATAAATTTTTTTAGAAATTAAATTTAAAGTTTATATTTTATTTTGGGCTAATGTATATTTATATTATTTTATGGTATTTAAAATAAGCTTTTGACCTAAAAATATTAATGTAGTATTTTCTACCTAATTAAATTATAGTTTTTTCCTCTAAATATGATATTCATATATTTTTAAAGTATTTTTCTAAAATTATTTTAACTAATAAAAAGGTTAGTTTTTAAATTAAAACTTATTTTCAAGTATGTATTTATCTAAAATATTTTAGGGTAATAAAATAGAGTTTTCAAGTATTATAAATGTTTTTCTAGAATAGTATAAGTATCTATTTTTTACTCGAATTCTCTTCGGTTATCATCACTGATCGCAACTTGTTGCATTCCACATCTATTGAAAATTATGTATTTCCTTATGTCGACCCAAGCTAATTGGACAGTTCTGGACTCTATGAAACAGTCTGTCCCGTTATCAGAGGCCATCTTGTGAAGTTTTAACACCGAAGTCAATTATGTGCCATCATAGTCATCATACCACACTAGGCGCCACACCATGCAAGTATACCTTGCCGACTTGTACAATTTATTTCATGCATTTTCTATATTTCTATTTTTTTCAGTCATACTTGAGTATATGTTGCTTATGTCCATGTCATTGTTATCTTTTTATTTTACGTGCATGTAGCTTATTTCTTTTCCATGTGTCACTATTTGTTTCTTGCGAGTATATATTGTGACTGTATTTCAAGTCCTTAGTTTTCTTTCAATTGAGTTGACTTGACCTGTAGTCGATATCGGACATTGACTTACTATAGGACTGGGAGCGTCCCGTGGCGCTATAATATTAGATACTTGTTATTGTATCTCTATGACCGGGAGTGTCCCATTGCATTACGGTATAGAGACTTTTTTTTCCATCTCTAGGATCGGGATCGTCCTATTGCATTATGGTACAGAGACTTTTTTTCTATCTCTAGGATCGAGAGCGTCCTATCGCGTTGCAATAGTAGAGACCTATTTTTCGTCTCGAGATCGGGAGTGTCCCATAGCGTTACAGTGTTGAGATTGTCCATACTAGGAGCATCCTATGGTGTTATGGTATATCGATTCCTTCTTGATCATATGATATGTGTAGAGTTCTTTCCATGTGATATTTTTCTTGTACTTGTTGTTATTTTGAGTTTTATACTGTCTTTTCGTACATGTTATTTACTGTCATAGTAAGCATTTTTTTCTGCATCTTGCTAGATTCCTCTGAGGACTTGATGATCTCTCCAGGTGTGTGTTCTTAACTTTCCGTAGGTGTTGCAGCCAAGATCGTGATCTTCTCCTTCATATCGAAGATGACATGCTCTTGGATCATCCTTGCTGCTTGTATTCTTTATTTTGATATTCCTTCTTTCTAATTAAAGTTGGTAGTGGATTTGTCTCCACCCAACTACTTGTACAAATGACAATCATATTTGATTCTATAATATCTTTATTCTTTTATTTGTGGATGAGATTTAGTTAGCCATGATTATACTGCATTTACAGCTTATATATATTTATTCTATGGCTGGCATGTTCACATTCTTAGTCCTATGTATTTTAGGACTAGGGAGTTACAGGTATCTATATAGGTAAATAGACACACACAACACACATGTATGACACTCACAAAAATGCCAAAAGCCAAACACTTGGTGTGCATCACCCTCGTATCACATTAATCTATGATACTCTTGTGATATGCCCAAATACCTATACCAAACCCTGTCTGAATCTATCCAAATTACATGAGCATGCCTATAACATAAATTAGAGCCTAATTAGAGCAATACATGGCTAATGCAATGTGTTATGAAGAATTGGATATGTGTGCCACAAGTTTCGGAGGGAAAATCCTCCAAAATAACTCCGTGTCCTACCGTTTCATGATACAGCCTACTCGTATCAAATTGTGGACATGGATCTAAACACATATAACCAAATCTGGTCTAAACAAATCTAGATTACCAAATGACAAACATTTGGTGCCCCAATCTCAAAATTCCCCCAAAATTGGTACAAATTTTAATATAACTTTCTCATAAGGGCCATTAGAGCCTAATTCTTCCTTTTATAGGTAGTCCTAGTACATGGATGAATTCCTAAGGGTCAAATTGCATAATCACAATCTAATTAAAAGGGAAATTGAGATATATACATATTAAGAGATGGGTTCACAATACAAAGCCAAATGGATATGATCCGGACACGAACTCCTAGAAATTGGCCTTATCTTTTACTTCTTCTAGCCATCAAGCTCCTAGGCTCCTCCAAATGATGAGAATAAAGAGAATGGAAGAGAATTGGAGTGGAATTAAGAGGAATTGGTGGGGGGGATGGATCAATTTGGGGAAGAACACCAAATTGGAATAAAATGGCACAAAATAAAATAGAGAGAGAGAGAGAGAGAGAGAGAGAGAGAGAGAGAGCTCCCCCTCTATATGGTCGACCACATGTGGTCTAATTGGGCATAGTCTAAAGTGTTGGTCCATGTGTCATACCAATCTAATTGTTGGGCTGTAGCTAGTGTCATGTCTAGTCTAATTGGCCTAAACACAAGTCTAGCAAATAGGCTAGCCCACTAACCATAATAACTAACACATAATAAATAAGTAATATGCGCAAAGTATATATAATCTGAATTCACAAAATTACCCCTAGTTGGAAAAGTGGCAGTGACAAGTCCACCCCCTTAAAATAATTTTGTCCTCGAAATTAAAAGACTAAACTAGCACAAGAACACAATCAGAACAAAAGAAGATCAATACCTCAAGGCTCGAAGAGATGAGGGTACCTCTCGCGCATATCGTCCTCCCTCTCCCAGGTAGACTCACCCAGAGAGTTATGCCTCCATGCTTACCAAGGGAATAACCTGGTTCCGGAGCACCTTCTTCCGACGATCGAGAATCTCTACTGGCTACTCTGTATAGCTGAGAGTCGAACCCACCTCTATCTCGGAGTGGTCCAATACGTGACTAGGATCCCCCATGTACCGTCTTATCTGCGATATGTACAACACGTTATGAGCTCCCTCTAGTATAGGCGGCAAGTCTAATCGGTAGGCTACAGCATCGACCCTCTCAAGGATACTGAAAGGTTCGATGAAACGCAGACTAAACTTCCCTCTTCTACCAAAGCGAATCGTGTCCCGTGTCGATAAAATCCTCAGAAACACCAGATCGCCAACCTACCACAAAACAAAACCTTAAAACTTAACCCATAACAAACAACCACAATCAAACACAAACACCAAAATGTAAACTATACCTCAAACTCCAAGGGTCTCCGGTGGCTGCGGCCCAATACCGCTGTCTATCCTGTGCCACCCAAAGTCCATCTCTAATCAGGTTGAACTTCTCCGCTGTATTCATAACCATCTCTTGCCCTAGCAAAGCTCTCTCACCAGTATCTTTCTAATATAAGGGAGTACGATAACTCCGACCATATATAGCCTCAAATGGTGACATCTCTATACTAGCTTGGTAGTTGTTGTAAGCAAATTCTACCAAATGGAGATAGTCCTCCCAAGATCTCCCAAAATCTAGCACACAGGTGCAAAGCATATCCTCGAGAGTCTGAATAGTCCTCTCTGACTGCCCATCTATCTAAGGATGATATGCAGTACTAAACTTGAGCTGAGTGTCCAAGCTAGCCTCCAAACTCCTCCATAAATGATAAATAAAACGACTATCCCGATCTAAGACTATGCTCACAGGAACCCCGTGCAACCTGACGATCTGCCTCACATGTACCTCTGCCAGCTTCTCCATAGATAAACCCATCATGTAATGCTAAAAGTCGACCAATTTGGGCAACCTGTCAATGATGACCCAAATT
This sequence comes from Iris pallida, assembly GCA_029216955.1. Lineage (NCBI taxonomy): Eukaryota > Viridiplantae > Streptophyta > Magnoliopsida > Asparagales > Iridaceae > Iris > Iris pallida. The sequence continues at coordinate 262,864 of JANAVB010010791.1, forward strand.
GCGTCTTTCCTTCTGGAGATCGTGGAAGTTCGTACACAAAATCTATAGTATTGTGTTTCCATTTCCACTCTAGAATGGGTAATAGCTGAAGCAATCCACCTGGCCTCTGCCTCTATTCTTTCACTTTCTGGCATACTAAGCATCTGGATACAAATTGTGCCATCTCCAGCTTTATGCCATACCATCACATGTGCTCTCTCAGATCCCTATATATCTTGTTGGCACCAGGATACATAAAATATTGAGAACGATGTGCTTCTTGAAGTAGCTCCTCGTATAGCTCCCCACTAGGCACACACAATCTATCACCGTTCCTAAAGAAACCGCCCTCAGCAATAGTAAAATCATCCAACAATCATGCCTCAACCTGTTCTCTGATGCTCCTCAGAGTCACATCCTCATACTTTGCCAACTTGATCCTGTCCATCAGCTTTGACTGAATTTGCAAGCCTCACATCTGCATCTCAATCCCAGGAACCACTACCTCGATACCCAAGCTCTCCACATCTGCCAATAAATGAAGGTCTACTGCCATGTACATAGCTATCGGATACTCTAAAATATGTAGGACTAGGAGACCATATACATGCTAGCTATGTATCGAGTGGACTCCAGCCAGGCTCGAATTTATATAAGCTATCTAGGTATTCAAATTTTATCTATCAAACAACTATAAATCTATCTACCTCAATCCACAGAATAAGTAAATCAGGAATGAACATTATATATTATGGTCTACAGCCCAATAACATACATGTTCGATTAGACCCGAAGAATGACATGGGTCTATAAAACTAAGCTAAGAACAGGGTATAAATAAGGATAAAAATAAAAGCATGATAAGATACCTAAGTCGATATAGCAATAGCTCCATGATCAGTGGACCAGCTCTGTATGACTACTACATGGAGACATCACCAGGTCTTCAAAGGACATTGTAAGGTACAAAAAAACTGCCAATATAATAGTAGAGAAAATATCTATGAAATAAAAGGGTAACTACCATAACCATCTAAGTAAAAATATATAGTCGAGGATAATCTGAATACTAGGACCAGCCGTACATGCAATCACCCATGGCACCGTGCTGTGATACCGATGGACGAACAATCAATCAATTCCATAGCTCTACTACAGAGACCATGTCAACAAACAAGTAAACATGCTCCACACATGATAGCATGACCACAAGTTTAGACGGCCGGATATTTCGGTAGAGTCATCCCTACCCTATGCTCTAAAACTAACTAGTCGAGTCACGTAAAGTCAAGTAAATCTCATAAACAAGTAGCAAGTCATACATGCTATCACAAAGTCCATAACCATGAATATCTCATGTCAGACTCTGTATCATATCATCATCATCCATCGTGTTCGTGTCCCGTGGTCCATCACATCAATGAACACAAATATGAAATATCGTAATGCCTAATGTCGATATACTATCAATAAAATGACATCGACACCTGAATACGATACAGACGGTACATACCGACCAATCCTACATCATGAAAATCATGAATGAGAATAATGCAACAATAAAAAATGAAAAGACCATAAACCGTAATGGCATGGTACACTTGCCTGTAAACTCTATCTGCGTATTTGTCCGACCAACTCCAAAGTCCTCGCTACTTCTGTCAGGTATGCCGATAATAAATATTCTACTATTAATAATACACTAATAACTTACTATATATGGACTTACCATATATAGACCTTAATAATATATTTATACCAAAACTAGTCATATTGACTACTCTACTTAATATAACATATATAGTATTAAATCTACCTATAAAAATAATATGTTATTAACATAAAAAAATATCACTTTTAATTATAGAAAATATTTATAAATATTCTATAGTAATAATTAATATATTTTATTTATAGAAAAATATGTACACAAGCCTTATATTGATTCTACATCAATATGCATAGACTTGCCATGGTTTGGCTCCCGAAACGACAAATTATTAATAAATATTAATTCTTGAAAAATACTATTAATTATGTAAAAGTAGGTTTTCTTATCAAAACATGCACAAAAATTAATTTGGTAATGGTATACGAAGTTTCAAATCAATTGGACACGTAGAACTCATAGATTTTGGTATTTTGATATTACGGTAAAATGTTCGTATTTTTAATAAATAGCAAACAAAAAGAAGATGCTGCAAAAATATATGCATTGAAAATCTTAGTAAGTCTAGGTTCTTAACAAAAATATGGGAAGGATCGAAGTGATTCGGAACTCGCCGAAAACTTGCAAACAACAGAACTAGTCTATTCTGGACACATTTTCGTAGAACGGACGCCCCGAACAAACTATTTGGAACTGTGTGTGTGGACAATTGGACAAAAAAATAGACATAGAGATCTTTCCATTAGTTTTAGAACTGTCTGGGTGGACAAACCTATTACAAAACAACGTACCCACTGTGACAAATTCAGACTTGGTTTCAAAACTTTAGGTGACTTCTAAAATTTTCTCCTCCTCACAAAGTTGTCATGGCTCTTCGAGGCTTCCAAGGTTTATAGAGGGTCACGTTATCACGGGAGGTCGAAAAGGGGTCAAAACTGTCGGTACGCCATAAGGTGCTATCGACGGCCGAGGCTGGGATGGAATTTCAGGATTAGACATTTTTTTGCAGGAGGGAGGGATGTGGCAACTGAAATATTAGGTTAAATTATAAAGTTTGAGGCTTATATATGTTAGATTTTGTCTAAGAGATTTTAGGAAAGTTTGGTAAGATTTGGTTGCACAATTTAAAATATATGCATATTTGAATCAATGGGTAATTAATGGGTTTCCTAATTAAGAAAGTTGATAGTGGGTTGTTTGATTGAGTCAAAGATACAAGGATTTGTGGCACGTGGCTGCACTTAATTTGAACTAAATCAATCTAATATGGTTTCGCTATGGGTTGGCAACCTAGTATGGTCCCCACTAAGTTGGGTTGACTAGGATTAAGTCCCAAAAATAATTCTAATTAATTCTAACCCCGAAACTGCACTATATGGGCCATATGTGCTATTAAAAATAATTAGCACATGAAAACTCAATTGAGTGGCACACCATTTGCATATGCATAGTAGGCTCGAAATGGATCAAAACTATGTATTGGGTCAAATGATTCGGATCAGAGTTGGACCTTAATTGCTATTTGGAAAACTAGTCAAATTTTGCGATAGAGACTAAAATGACTATTTTACCCCTAAAGTTGTACATGAGAAATATAGCACAAGGGAACATGTTTGGATGGGACACGATATATCAAACTAAAGGTGGACTTGTCTAAAATTCAAATATGGAATTAGATTTGAGAAATCGATAGTTGTTGTGCTTCAAAAATTAAAGCTACGACAAAGTACTACTATAATCATTATTGACTTTATAATATATTTTTATATTAAATATCCATATAAAAATAATTAAAAATATTATGAAAAAAATTTGGGGACTTACAACTACCCACCTTAGAAAATTTTGTCCTCGAAATTAAAATAACATTAACATGCAAAAATCTATAACGCAAGATTAAATAAGCTAAAACTTACCATAATCCACAAATAGATGGGGATATCGCTCCCGCATGGAATCTTCTTGCTCCCAAGTAAATTCTCTTGGGGAATGATGCTTCCATGCAACCCAAACGAATCTAATCGTCTGTCCTCTAAGCGGCTTCTCACTAGTATCCAAGATACTAACCGGCTGTTCCTCGTATAGTAGATTGGGTCCCACTATGATCTCAGAATTGTCGACCACATGGCTGGGATCAGTAACATACTTTCTCAACTACGAGACATGGAATAAATCTTGTACTCCCTCTAAGGATGGGGTGATGCAAGATGATATGCCACTTCTCTAACACGCTTTATATTACCAAAGGGTTACAAATCTAGAGGTAAGGCTTCTAACTTGTCTTTTACACCTTTATCTATGACTAACAATAGAAAATTCATAATTTCTCTGTAACTTTATCAATCCTTATACTCTATACTATATTCTTATAAGTTCTATAGTAGTTCAATTAGTGATCCACTCCTACCTATAAGCAATTTATACAATCCTTACAAGTAAGCCTAACCATTGATACCTATATGCGAGGTAAAGGTCGAGGCTGAACTAGATGGCTACATAAACCTATTGGTCATCCTTCTAGTCCTTTCCTTTTATAGGTCATTTCAAGACTAGCCTTACCATGTATAGAGATGATCGTCCATTCTACTTAGGTCTTCTTACTCTATCTAACATACTTAGATTACTAACCATGTTTACACTATCGTCAGACAATAATTCCTCTAGTACTTCTAATCTAAGCCCTATCTTAGGCTAAATATAGCAAGATTTAGTCTCTTAATCCTAGGGTTGCTGGTTAGGGTCAGGCCTTGTACTGTACTATATCCTAACTTATTCCTTGGGGAAGCATATATGAAATTCTACCCATCTTAGTTATTCACCTTTTCTTGTAAAGCATGGATTCCTATCTTCTTCAAATAAAATTTGGACAATAATGATTCTGCACAGTCTATTTATTTGAGACATATATCCAAACCCTTACTAACGTAGATAACTAATTCCCTTTTGAAACACTTCTATCAACTATGTTCTATCAAATGATGGAATATAATGAAATGGTTCATGAAGTACGAGTATTCCTCCTGAAATAGGAAAAGACGAGAGTCTACTACAACAAAAAACCCTTTTAATGAGGCTAAAAAGCGTCATTAATGACAAACCATGACGCTTTTTTTCTTCCAAAGCAACCGTTATGAAAACGGGTGTTATAAATGTTTTTTAAAAGCGTTATAAAAAACTGTCATGAATAGTTTCTATAAAAGCGTTATGAATAGTTAATATATAGTGCACAATTCAGAAAATTTTAAAATGTTATGAATAGATAATATGTATAGGCTCAATGCAACACATTTATAACACTTTATACCATTCAAATTAGCATATTTATAATGCTCTATACTACACAGTATATATTACATTCCAAAAACTTAACATTATATATCACCATCTTTATTACATATCTCAAAATAGAGTACATATCAACATCTTCATTACATTGAATATCCAAATACATATATATATTTACAACTACCAAACTTTTCCACATCAAAACATGGCCACATCAAAACTGTCCACAGAACATGTAGTAAAATCCTGAAAAAGATAAAAAAAAAGTTCAATATACTTTATTTATTTGGGTAAAATCTATTATAAGTTTAACTTATCCATATCCGTGTTCGTATCCTGAGTCCGTATCGTGGCCTTATGGATGTTGATTGATAACGACAAATTTGTAGAAACAAAGGAGAAAACATCACCTGGATTGTGCTATCCAAATAGAACCTGGGCAATTGCAAATCCGTCCGCCTCTCCAGGATACCCAGCCCGCAAGATCACCCCGATGGTCCAATCATCCTTCGCGAAGCTGATATCCACCGGACATAGGTGCCACAGTTCACGTCCATTCCTGAAGAGAAAAAAATCCAAGGTTCTTGAAGCTCGACTAGAATTTAAATCAATTAGAGGATTATGAAACTCTCGACCAAATGACAGTCATATTTATTGTGCATTTGATAGACTCGAGTCGAGCCGACTCAGCAATTTGTGTCGAGACTAACGCTAATAATAGAGATGAAACGAAAATGACTTTGAGTCAGAATGAATCTGAAAGAAGAGTCACAACCAAAATCTATGGAATATGCGAGTCTGAACACGATCTTACCGGGAGTGCCTATGGAGGCGGTTCTCATATCAGTAACACAGTTACGCTTTTTGGCATGCCTAAAATGCTTAAAGAAAAAACAGAATATCAGAATCTCATCTGTCAGTAAGATGCAAAAACCTTATTACATTTTCTTCTTATATCCATAGCTACAAAATGACAAGCATGGCATGCTGTGGAGACTAGGCACCACCCTTCAATAATATTCTATACTATACATTTGAATCCAGATAAAGGAGTATATGTAGTCACTTGAATCCAGCAATTAGGAAGGGGTATTCCAAAGCCTACAAAATAAGGTATAAATTTTAATAAAATAGGTTTACTTTGCTTTTTTTTGTTGATGGTGTTTTTACCTAGCCAAACAGTATTTGTTCAAATTGCAAAAAGTAATGGTTATACTCGTTCAGACTAATATACTAAGAAAGAAAGAAAAAACATGTTGAATGGACAGCTGATCAGGTATATGAGGATGAAGATGATCAAAGACAATATAAAAAGGATATCTATAGTAATCCCAGTCAAGGGGCGCTGCTGCAATTTTGCTGAACTCTATGACACTCCCCTCTATGCCAGCAAATATATATCCATTGGTCTTATCTATAAGCTTTACAAGATTTCCAATGCTTTCTTTATCCTAAAAAAGAAAGATGTTATATCGTTATATAGCATGAACATGAAAATACAAAAATAAAGAAAGAAAACGAACTTGAAAATGTAAAGGATTTAAACAAAACGAACCTGAATATCCAAAGTTGAGAAGTTAACCAGACTGGAATCTTCAATGACATCACAAAGCTCTTTAGTGAGTTTCATGTGGTCAGAATAACCAAAAAAGCTCAATACCAATGTCGTCATATAACAGATATACACTAAACAGTTTGGACAAAAAACCCTCAGAGGCAAGTGTAGGAAGAATTTTGATGTCTGTCTGATAGTCCAACTAATTTAGTCTCCATTTGATTCAACTCCAGACATACAATCAATAATCAAAGATGTATAAGAATCTAAATTTTCTAGCAAGAGAGAGAGAGATTATAATAATAATAATAAGGGAGAGTAGAGACTAAATACTGACCCACTCATATCAGAAATCTCCCTCGAGATCTTCATCTCGTTGGTGGTCCCTTTGTAGAGATCCTCCAGGCTGTACGGAAGGCGGTTCTCGATGGCTGCAGCCTTTTGCGGACGTGGCGGGTGCATCATCGATGCCCCTTCTCGATGGCCGCAGCCTTTTGCTCTCCAAACATCCCGCCTTTAGCACCAGGAAACCTCGACGCCCCTCTAAACCCCCCACCAGCGCCGCCGTCGCCCATTCCTCCGAACAGGCTCGAGAATCCGAAGAACTCTGCGAAAATATCATCGGCGCTTCTAGAATTGAAGTGGAAGAAGAACCCTTCCGCTTGCCCAGCGTTGTAGATCGCCACCACCACCGTGTAGCCCAGCATCACGTGCGACACCACGCCGGAGATCAGGAACGTCACGAACCCGCTACCTATTTTTTGTCGTGAGGAAGAAGAAATTAAAAACCCTAGCCCTAATTTTGAAGAGAACGGGCTCTAGGGTTATGTTAGGGTTATATACTAAAAGCATCACTTTTTTAGTAACCTTATTTCCTTAAATTTTGAATGAGAATCATATGGGCAAATGTTTGCATATTGTATTTGTTGCAAGTATTAATGCAAATATCTGATATTCTATATTGTAGATAATATGGTGTGTAGTGTCACACAGAAGATCATATTATCAGTTCCCTATGGAGTATATAAATAGTTCACAACCTAGATGGACTTGGACAATCTATTGGAAAGGTTGTAGTATAATCTGGTATTAGTCTATCTTGACTATAGGTTTACACTAGTACACTTTGTGTGTATTAAATAGGACCACTTGAGGTTGTTCTCTTTGTACTGACTATATAAGAGAACAAACACCTCTGTTATTATGGATGCTTGTGCTCTTAACCCGGATATAATAACGGACATGTATATGCAGTGTGCAATATTTTGACTCATAAAAGAGTGAGATTCATTATGGATCAACAACCTCTATAAATTGGGTAATAACATTGTATGTATGATGAGCTGTTGATTATAAATGGAATCCATGTTCCGATACATCGGGTTGATGATGTCCCCTTAAGAAGCTCATAAGGATTGTCATGTAAATCCTGCAGGTGGATTATATCTGACATGACAAATAAAGTTGAGCGGTACTACTTAAGGATAAAAGATGTCGAATCAATATAGTTGTCAGTAACTTAATTTGATCGACAGACATACGATATCTTAACATGGGGAGCCAAACGAGCATATAATAAAAGGAGGCCACAAACATAATTTGGGATTAGGGAGGTAGTGCAACAATAGCTCATTAGTGGACCGAGCTATTGTTAATGGGCCTGGATTGTGTGTTCGGGCTGAACACGGGATATCCAGATCCGTTAGGAGGCCTAATCCTAATTTCTCCTCATGGTCCCTGCCATAGCCTATATATCCTCTATTCTCTGGCCGCCATATTACCGATCAGAAATCTAAAACTTTCTCTAAATTCGTGATTCACGTAAGGAGAGAAAGAGAGGGCTGCCAAGGAGAAGAAAAGGTTGGGAGATCGTCGCCCACACGACGTCCAACTCGAGGAAGAAATACGTGCAGAAGATCTTGGGGTCGTCCGCTCGAGATTGCCAGGAATTACTTGTCTCCTTTCTGCCACAGGTATAATTCGTGAACCCTAGTTTCCGCCTATGAAGGGTTAGAACACGTATTAGATCTGTTTAACTTTCTATCGATCAATACGTACACCAAAGGAAGGGTCCTGGGAATCCCCAGTTCCATCAATTGGTATCAAAGCCACTTTGGATCTACGTATTGATTGATACGTCTACGTTGTCCAATAAAACATGCGCTGTGTATTAGTCGGTAGATGTAGATCTGTTCTAACTCAGTTTTGCAGGCATCTTAGATCCAACTATTAAGGTCCAATGCATATTTTTGATTGTGTTGTTTAAACCACAGACATGTCGTGGATGTTGTGGTTGCTGTGGATGTAATTAAAATCATGAGGGTTGATCATGCTTATTATTTTAATTTTGCAATCTAGATTATGTGTGAACTCCTTCGGGAGGCATAGGATTGATGTAATTTTAATTATTTTTGATCAACCGTGATGGCGGTGGTGACTGTTTCTAACGTCGGACGAGATGCTGGTTTTAAGTAGTCCAGAGGCAGATAGAAGATTTTCGATGAAGGAATCGACAGCCAAAACCTAAAAAAAAATTTGGGGCGCTGCCCCGATCCCCGCGACCTGACCGGGCAGGTCGAACCCCGAATAGATCTGCACAGCGCCAGATTTTGGATTCGGATAGTTGAGGACGGAGCAGCAAAGATGACCATAATAGTTAGATATTTTCTCTTATTTTTGTCATTTTGTTTTTTCTGATTATGCATGTTTATTATTGTGTGGTTATTTTTTTTGAAAAACCAAGCCTACATTAATAATGGACAACATGGACATAATATCAACTAGTACAAAAACCCTCATTGTTAAATAACTAAGTGGGAGAGGATATTTATTTAGTTTAAATCCTATGGTCTCCATTACTGGTTTGTAGGTGATGTAATTATACTTGCGTGTTGGTTATAGTGCTTTCCTCCATATAGGATGAGTATAATTATGGATCACCAGTACAAACTTTCTTAGGGATAATTGTAGAAAGTTACCTAGTATGTGTTCACTTTTCCATTTGAAGGAACTCATTACAAGGTAATGGACTTAGTATTAAGTAATGGTATACACTTAGATACAAATAATGGTATCCTCCCCATCGGAGTCACTGCTATTATTTGTATGACCAGAGCAAGACCAGCATATTAATTTTATTTGTCATAAAGTTATGTTGACATGATAGTAAAATTAATAAGAAAAACCTACTTGAACAAAATTGAATTTGTATACGTCCACACTATCGTGGCATGCTAAATTCATGGTGTTCAAGGTGTTAGTGAATTTCTTATTATTGTTTTGAGGGAATCAATATTTAGTTAATTCAAAAAGTTTTTTTTTGCCCTACATAATTTTATTTATGTGATTCTTAGGATTTCAAAAATGGGTTCTTTCAGTCCACTTATGGTGATTCTTAAAGAAAACAAACTTACTGGACCTAATTATATTGACTGGAAACATAATTTGGATATTGTTCTGACTGTTGAGGAGTACAAATATATACTTGTTGAGGAATGCCCACCTAAGCCTGATGCTAACTCTGATGAAGAGGTCAAAGAGGCTTATAAGAAGTGGAAAAAGGCAGATGAGATGGCGCAGTGTTACATTCTGGCATCAATGTCAAATGTACTGCAACATCAGCATCAGGCCATGGCCACTGCTTATGACATGATGTATAACCTCAAGGAACTCTTCGAACATCAGAGTAGAGCAGCTAGGCAGTTTGCTATGAAATGTTTGATGAATACAAAAATGGGTGAGGGTACACCAGTAAGGGATCATGTTCTCAAGATGATGGGTCATCTGAATGAGATGGAGATCCTTGGAGCTGAAATTGATGGGGAATCCCAGGTCGATATCATTCTCGAGACTCTGCCTAAAAGTTTTGACAATTTTTGCCTTAATTATAACATGAACAAAAGGTTGTATAGTTTGGCCAAACTTGTAAAAGAGCTACAGGATGCTGAATCTCTCTTTAGGCAGAGTGGTCATGTTTTTGTTTCTGAAAAGGCTTCTACTTCTAAGCCAAAAGACGGTAAGAAGAAGAATAACATTCAGAAATAGGCAAACTCAGCAAAGAAGGGCATGGGACCTCAAGGCGCGGTGAAAAAGCCGAAAGGCAAATGTTTCAAGTGCAAAGGGTCAGGACATTGGAAGACTGATTGTCCACTTCTCAAACAAGGGAACAAAGAAGGTATATCTCATTTACTAGTAGTTGAAACATGTTTAGCGGTGTTATCTACCGGCACCTGGTGTGTAGATACAGGAGCCACTAATTATGTCAGCAATACATTGCAGGGGTTCCAGGAAACCAGACGGCTCAGTGATGGAGAGATATGCTTGTTCATGGATGATGCTACAAAAGTATCGGTCGTTGTATTAGGAGATGTTACTTTATCTTTTGGTAGAAGTAAGTCTTTGACATTGAGAGATTGTCTTCATGCACCTTCACTTAGAAGGAATTTAGTTTCTGTTTCTATGTTAGTTAAGGATAGATATTCAGTTTATTTTAATGACAATATTATTATTAGAAAGAATAAACATTTTATCTGTTCTGGTGCATTGGTTGATAATTTGTATGTCACTAATACTATTTCGCCCATAATGCAACTTATGGAAATGAATAATATGTCATCTAACTTAAATAAGAGAAAAGAACATTCTTGTATGAACCAAACATATCTTTGGCACTTGCGATTGGGGCATATTAACCTAAGAAGGATTCAAAGACTGGTTGAAGATGGACCTTTGAGTTTATTGGAAGTGGAGGCACTACCAGTCTGTGAATCCTGCTTGGAAGGTAAAATGACAAAAAGGCCTTTTACGGCAAAGGGGTATAGGGCCAAAGATGTGTTAGAATTGGTTCATTCTGATTTGTGTGGACCCATGACTATCCAAGCTAGAGGTAGCTTTGAATATTTTGTCACATTTATTGACGATTATTCAAGGTATGGACACATTTATTTGATGCGCCGTAAGTCTGAGTGCTTTGAGAAATTCAAAGAGTACAAGGCTAAAACGGAGAAACGTCATAGAAAATGTATCAAGTCATTACGATCAGATCATGGTGGCGAGTACCCTTTGGAGAGTTTAGAGATTATTTATCAGAGGCTGGGATTGCATCCCAATTGACTGCACCTGGAACACCCCAGCAGAATGGTGTAGCCGAAAGAAGGAATAGAACTCTTATGGAGATGGTTAGATCAATGATGAGTTATTCGGATTTGCCAGATTCGTTTTAGGGATATGCCTTAGAGACTGCAACTTATATTTTGAACTTGGTTCCTTCTAAGTCAGTACCTCTTACTCCCACAGAGCTCTAGATTGGGAGTAAGCCTAGTCTGAAACATGTTCGCATTTGGGGTAGTCCAGCACATGTGCTGAATGGGAAAGCAGATAAGTTGGAATCTCGTACAGAAGTACGCTTGTTTGTAGGCTATCAAAGAGGAACGAAAGGAGGTTTATTTTATAGTCCTAAGGATCAGAAGGTCATTGTTAGCACCAATGCCCGATTCTTAGAGGAAGACTATGTGATGAACCATAAACCCACAAGTAGAGTTGTTCTAGAAGAACTGAGACGTGAGACACCAAGTACTTCAGTACCAACAGTACAAGAGGATGAACCACAAACAACTGCACAATGTGTCACAAATGTTACACTACAACCGATAGTGCCTCGTCGTAGTGGGAGGGTTGTGATACAACCTGATAGATATATGTTCTTGGGAGAGTCGTCAGACTTCGTCCCTGAGGAACAAGATTATGATCCCTGTACCTATAATGAAGCACTCCAAGATAAAGATACAGAGTCTTGGCAAAAAGCAATAATATCTGAAATAGAATCTATGGATTCTAATCAGGTCTGGGAGCTTGTAGAACCATCCGTTGGTGTAAAAGCCATTGGATGCAAGTGGGTCTATAAGAGAAAAAGAGGATCAGACAGTAAGGTTGAAACCTTTAAAGCTCGGCTTGTAGCAAAAGGTTTTACTCAAAGAGAGGGTATCGATTATGAGAAAACCTTTTCTCCTGTAGCCATGCTTAAGTCTATCCGGATTCTTTTATCTATTGCAGCTCATCTCGATTATGAGATTTGGCAAATGGATGTCAAGACAGCTTTCCTTAATGGAAGTCTTGAGGAAGACATCTATATGAAGCAACCAGACGGTTTCATTGAAAAGGGCCAGGAGCATCTTGTTTGTAAGCTCAAGAAGTCCATTTATGGACTTAAGCAAGCTTCCAGATCTTAGAACATATGTTTTGATCAGGTGATAAAATCTTATGGATTTGATCAATGTCAGGATGAGTCATGTGTATACAGAATGTGTGACGAAAACGTGGTGGTGTTTCTAGTACTTTATGTGGATGACGTCTTGCTCATTGGAAACAATGTAAAGGTGTTATCTGATGTAAGGGTATGGTTATCCAAACAGTTTGATATGAAGGACTTGGGAGAAGTAGGTCACATCCTTGGGATCAAAGTTCTACGAGATCGCAAGAAAAAGATGTTTGGCTTATCCCAAGCTTCCTATATCGATACTGTACTAACTCGTTTTTGTATGCAAAATTCTAAGAAAGGCTTCTTACCTTTTAGACATGGAATTACTCTATCAAAGGAGCAGTGTCCGAGGACACCTAAAGAGATAGAGAACATGAAGGCAGTTTCTTATGCTTCAGTAGTAGGAAGCTTAATGTATGCAATGCTATGTACGAGACCAGACATCTACTTTGCCGTAGGCATGGTCAGCAGATATCAGTCTAACCCAGGAAAAGAGCACTGGACTGCCGTAAAGCATATTTTGAAGTACCTGAAAAGGACTAAAGAGTATATGCTAGTTTACCAGGCAGATAGTTTAGTTCCCTTGGGGTATACAGACTCAGATTTTCAGTCAGATAGGGATTCCAGGAAATCTACCTCAGGTTATGTGTTTACTTTGGGAGGTGGAGCCATTGTGTGGAGGAGTATCAAGCAAAAATGTATTGCTGATTCCACCATGGAAGCCGAGTATGTGGCAGCCTCTGAGGCAGCCAAAGAAGCGGTTTGGCTCAGAAACTTTCTGTTGGACTTGGATGTGGTACCTAGTTTACCTAAGTCTATTACACTTTATTGTGATAATAGTGGTGCAGTTGCAAACTCGAAGGAACCAGAGCCCATAAGACTGGCAAACACATTGAGCGCAAGTACCACCTGATACGAGATTTCGTAAAGAAAGGAAAAGTTGCTGTGATCAAGATAGCATCAGCCGACAACCTAGCTGATCCCTTTACAAAGATCTTACCAGCTAAGGCTTTTGATAGTCATGTTGAGGGAATGGGAGTCAGATGTGTAGCAGCATGGCTTTAAGTATAAGTGGGAGATTTGTAACATTATACTGAAAAGTAATGCTTTGAGTATAAATGAGAGATTGTTAGGGTTATATACTAAAAGCATCACTTTTTTAGTAACCTTATTTCCTTAAATTTTGAGTGAGAATAATATGGACAAATGTTTGCATATTGTATTTGTTGCAAGTGTTAATGCAAATGTCTGATATTCTATATTATAGATAATATGGTGTGTGGTGTCACACAGAAGATCATATTATCAGTTCCCTATGGAGTATATAAATAGTTCACAACCTAGATGGACTTGGAAAATCTATTGGAAAGGTTGTAGTATAATTTGGTATTAGTCTATCTTGACTATAGGTTTACACTAGTACACTTTGTGTGTATTGAACAGGACCACTTGATGTTGTTCTCTTTGTACTGACTACATAAGAGAACAAACACCTCTGTTATTATGGATGTTTGTGCTCTTAACCCGGATATAATAACGGACATGTATATGTAGTGTACATTATTTTGACTCATAAAAGAGTAAGATTCATTATGGATCAACAACCTCTATGAATTGGGTAATAACATTGTATGTATGATGAGTTGTTGATTATAAATAGAATTCATGTCCCGATACATCGGGTTAATGATGTCCCCTTAAGAAGCTCATAAGGATTGTCATGTAAACCCTGCAGGTGGATTATATCCGACATGACAAATAAAGTTGAGCGGTACTACTTAAGGATAAAAGATGTCGGATCAATATAGTTGTCAGTAACTTAATTTGATCGACGGCCATACGATATCTTAACATGGGGAGCCAAACGAGCATATAATAAAAGGAGCCCACAAACATAATTTGGGATTAGGGAGGTAGTGCAACAATAGCTCATTAGTGGACCGAGCTATTGTTAATGGGCCTGGATTGTGTGTTCGGGCTGAACACGGGATATCCAGATCCGTTAGGAGGCCTAATCCTAATTTCTCCTCATGGTCCCTGCCGTAGCCTATATATATCCTTTATTCTCTGGCCGCCATATTACCAATCAGAAATCTGAAACTTTTTCTAAATTCATGATTCACGTAAGGAGAGAAAGAGAGGGCTGCCAAGGAGAAGAAAAGGTTGGAAGATCGTCGCCCACACGACGTCCAACTCGAGGAAGGAATACGTGCAGAAGATCTTGGGGTCGTCCGTTCGAGATTGCCAGGAATTAATAGTCTCCTTTTCGTCGCAGGTATAATTCGTAAACCCTAGTTTCCGCCTATGAAGGGTTAGAACACGTATTAGATCTGTTTAACTTTCTATCGATCAATACGCACACCAAAGGAAGGGTCCTGGGAATCCCCAGTTCCATCAGGATAGGGTTTTGGAGTTGGAGGAAATAAAGGAGAAGAAGAGGAGGAGAGGAGGGTGTTGCTGAACTAGAATTAGGGTTTTGGATCTATCCTTAGGATTTTGGAGTTGGGGGAGAGGAGGGAGGAGAAGGGAGGAGAAGGAGAAGACAGACCAGAATTGGGGGAGAGGAAATTTTTTATTGAAGCGCGCGGGGTGTAGAAGGATTTTGCCAAAAAATTGAACTTAAAAAATATCACAAGTTTGCCACCGCTCTAAAATATTAATGACGTTTTGTTTTATAAACGTTATAAAAAGTCCAGAATTAGCCCAAACCGTTATAGAAAAAAGGTATTTCGAACTTTGATAACGCTTAGATATCAGGCGTCATCAATACGTCTTGTCGAGCGTTATTAATAGGCCTTTTTGTTGTAGTGGTCCAAGACAAGGAGTTTAAGAAGGATGATCGACTTCAATTATGAGTTTCAAAGGCATGGATAAAAACAAAAGGATTTTCAAAGCAATTATGGATTGAGATCCTAATACAATATTCTATTGCAGGCTCGTTCGACATAGTAACGTAACCGAAACGATATTCTCTGACCTACATGGGCCACCAAAAAATATGTAACATCTCAGTCCCAAAATATGCAAGACTAGAAGACCGTATACATGCCAGCTAAGTATTGAGTGGACTCCATCCCTGCTTGAATACGTATAAGCTGTCTAGGTATTCTAATTTTATCTACCAAACAACTATAAATCTATCTACCTCAACTCACAGAATAAGTAAATCAGGAATGAACTCTAGATATTATGGTCTGCAGTCCAATAACATACATGTTCGATTAGACACAAAGAATAACTTGTGTTTATAAAACTAAGCTAAGAGCAGATCTAGTATGAATAAGGATATAATATGAAAGCTTGATAAGATACCTGAGTCAAATATAAAAATAGCTCCATGATTAGCGGACCAGCTCTGCATGACTACTATATGGAGAGAGCACCAGGTCCTCAGGGGACATAGCAAAGTACAAAAAACATGCCAATATATTAGAGAAAATATCTATGAAATAAAAGGGCAACTACTATAACTATCTAAGTAAAAATATGCAGTCGAGGACAATCCTAATACCAGGCCCAGCCGTACAGGCAATAATCTATGGCACCGCACTGTGATACCGATGGACAAACAATCAATCAATACACTAGCTCTACTACAGAGACCATGTTAATACACAAGTAAACATGCTCCACACAAGAAAGCATGACCACGAGTCTAGACGACCAGATATTTTGGTAGAGTCCTCCCCTCTCCATTGCTCTGAAACTAACAAGTCGAGTCACGTCAAGTCAAGTAAATCTCACGAACAAGTAACAAGTCATACATGCTATTACAGAGTCCATAACCATGAATATCTCATGTTAGACTCTGTATTATATCATCATCATCCATCGTGTCTGTGTCATGTGGTCCATCATGTCAATGAACACGAATATGAAATATCGTAATACCTAATATCGATATACAATGTCAATAAAATGACACTGACACCCGAATACGATACAAACGCTACATACTGACCAATTCTACGTCCTGACAATCATGAATGAGAATAATGTAACAATAAAATAGAAAAGATAGTAAACTATAGCATTGGCAAGATATACTTGCCTGTAACCTCTGTCTGCGTGTCTATCTAACCAACTCCAAAGTCCTTGCTACTTCCATCACGTACGCCTACAATAAATATTCTACTAATAATAATGCACTAATAACTTACTATATATGGAATTACCATATATAGACCTTAATGATATATTTATACCAAAACTAGTTATATTGACTTCTCTACTTAATATAACATATATAGTATTAAATCTACCTATAAAAGTAATATGTGAAAAACGTAAAAATATCACTTTTAATTCTATAGAATATTTATAAATTTTCTATAGCAATAATTAATATATTTTATTTATAGAAAAATATGTACACAAGCCTTATATTGATTCTATATCAATATGCATAGACTTATTCCATGGTTTGGCTCCCGAAACGACAAATTCTTAATAAATATTATTTCTGGAAAAGTACTATTAATTATGTAAAAATAGGTTTTCTTATCAAAATATGCACAACAATTAATTTGGTAATGGTACACGAAGTTTTAAATTAATTGGACATGTAGAACTCATGAATTTTAGTCTTTTAATATTACGGCAAAATGTCCAAATTTTTAATAAATAGCAAGCAAGAAAAATGCTGCAAATGTATATGCATTGAACAGTTTAGGAAGTCTAGTTTCTTAACAAAAATATGGGAAGGGTAGAAATGGTTCAGAAGTAGCCAAAAACTTGCACACAATGGAAATGGTATATTCTGGACCCCTTTTTGTAGAACGGAAGCCCCGAACAAAGTATTTGGAACTGTGTAGGTAGACAACTGTATATGAAAAATAGACATAGAAATCTTTTCATTAGTTTTAGTTTTTCGAAAAGATAAGGTCAGAAAGTACAAGAAACCCTATTTACAAAATAACGTACCTGTTATGATGAATTCAAACTTGGTTTCCAACCTTTGGGTGACTTCTAAAATCCTCTCCTCACAAAGTTCTCGTGGCTCTTCGGGGCTTGTTCGATTTGTAGAGGGTCGGGTTAGCTTCACAATGAAAATTCATAGAGCATCACGGGAGGTCGAAAAAGGATCGAAACTGTTGGCACATCACAAGGTGTTGTCGGCGGCCGAGGCTAGGAGAGAATTTTGGGATTAGACTTTTGGGGAGGCTGTGGCAAATAAAATTTAGGTTAACATATAATGTTTGAGGCTTATATATGTATGGGTTTGTCTAACAAAGATTTAAGGAAAGTTTGGTAAGATTTGGTTGTACCATTTGAAAGATATGCATATTTGAATCAATGGGTCATTAATGGGTTTCCTAATTTAGAAAGTCAATGGTGGGTTGTTTGATTGAGTCAAAGATACACGAATTTGTGGCACATGGCTGAACTTAATTTGAATTAAATTAATCTAATATGGTTCCACTATTGGTTGGCAACCTAGGATGGTCCCCACTAAGTTTGGTTGACTAGGGTTAAGTCCCAAAAATAATTTTAATTGATTCTGACCCCAAAATTGCACTATATGGGGCTTAATTAAAAATAATTATCACATGGAAACTCAATTGAGTGACACACCATTAGCTTGTGCGTAGTAGGCTCCAAATGGGTCAAAACTATATATTGGATCAAATGATTTGGATCGGAGTTGGGCCTTGATTGATATTTGGAAAACTAGTCAAATTTTACGGTATAGACTAAAATGCTATTTTACCCCTAAAGTTGTCCATAAAAAATAAGCACAAGAGAATATGTTTGTACATGACACGATATATCAAACTGAAGGTAGACTTGTCTAGAATTCAAATTTGGAATTAGATTTGAGAAATCGATAGTTGTTGTGCTTCAAAAATTGAAACTACTGTAAAGTACTACTATAGTCATTATTGATTTTATAATATAGTTTTCTATTAAATATTCATATAATTAAAAATATTACCAAAAAAATTAGGGGGCTTACAACTAGTTCAATTAATAGTCATTTTAGCAGAATTGATAGTATTTTTCTAGAATTAATATTTTTACAACTATTAGTAGTATTTTTCAAGAATTAATAGTATTTTTCCTCGCTTACAACTAATTCAATTAAAAATATTATCAAAGATATTATCAAAAATATTTGGGGGCTTACAACTAGTTCAATTAGCCTTGGTTGAGAATATAGGAGGCTTACACCTGCTCAAGGCATCGGTTATCATGCCCCGATCGCAGAGAATCAAAAAGTAACCACTAGGGTAATGCCGCACAATTCTAAATTACACTTGTACAAGGCAAAACTATTACAGTTCCTGATATTTCTCAGAAAACAATGACATCGCAGCAAAACTAAGTAGATAAATTAAAGTTACAATAAGATATAAAGAAATATATCTTTTTATTGATAATTAAAACGAATAACAAGACTCGTAGTTAAATAAAGAGTTCACAACCAATTACAACAACTTTTGAATAGCCAATAGAATTAGTTGCCATTTAGGCTTACAACCAAACGTGCCGACTTGGCCTACAATGAACTTGCTGACTTCGCTTACAATCTTACTAGTATAGCTGAATTACAATGTCCTATACATTATGTTCCGTATAGCAGAAAATATCGTCTTGAGAGAAGAGATTCTGTACACCCATCCGATTCTTCGATGCCAAGTACCGATCAAACAATTTCATCCATGCACGAGTACCTGTAATGATGTCCACAAATATGGGTCAGTATATTATCGTATATTGGTGAGCGGTGCTGGCCCAACTCACCTAAGAAGACAACACTAAGTAATCATGTGATAGAAACATTACTAAAAGTGGTCTTTCTTGTTGCCTTAGGGTCAATTGCAGTTTATACCCTACAAAAAGTAAAGCATGTTGTTCTCATAGCAGCATAATATAAAACATATATGTTATCACCCTTTGGTGATTCTTACCCATGGCTATGTGGCCATTCATGTATATTTGTAATACTTACTCTGCCTGTATAAGACATTATTAGTATACGATATGTCTATATGCGGGTCACTGACTACATGTTATCTCAGACTTGTGGTTAGACGACTCCCCTTCAGCGGCAGGTAGCTACTCTAGTCTGGAAGGTTTTTGAATCACAGTGCTTCTATTTTAGCATTAAAGATTTTTGATGCTCCCTTTTAGTGCAAGGTAGCAAGTGTCACTGAAAGTCCCAAAATTTTAATGTCAGTACGTCGACACCATCCTTTGTTCCCCATAGGCCAAATCAATTCTGTGGCCTCGGAGTACCGTTCGAGGAACTATACCTTGTGCACAAGTTGTCCATGACCATGTAAATATATGCAATTTATCTATAAAGAAAACATATAATACATGATAAAGAAAACTAAGTAAATAAGCCATAATTCTCATTCGTATTGCCACATATGTCTTGAGCAAAAGCTCGTATTACCATCTACCCAATCCAGGGTCTTAGTATAATCAACATTCTACAACAACGCTGGTTAATTGAATGTGATTACTCAATCTTTTTCCCAGATCTTTGAGACCATACGTTCTTTCGAGTCATAACTCAAACATACTCACTACCCAGTTCTCGGGTCTTATTATCTGTGTTACTATCTATTCATCAAGCTGAGGCTCGATATACTCATCGTCCAAGTATTTGGGACTTTTGCTTCACCTATCATATATTTTATTGCATAGCATGCAAGCATACAATTCATGAATAATTCACAAAAGTTTTCAGGGCATGTGATTGATTATCTTTCATTATCTTTCTAGGTTCCATGCAAGATAACATTTAGCAACTCAACAAGTAGACATAGCATGCACATATTTTTTATTAAGTGTGAAGCTAAAGGATCTTTGAAGGACTCACACTACTCACATTTGTAAGATGGTTCCCGCCATGATAGCATAGCCTTCTGAGCGATGCTTCCATATATTTTCAAGTCCAACAAGACTTTATCGAACCAAACAGCCATAATAATATACCATGTGGGTCAGGTCACTACATAATATACCACTTAGAAAAAGTTTCGTCCTCGAATTAAACAAAACTCATCTCTATAACTTTAACTAAATTTGTGAAACTTCTCATGATCAACTTGTACTCTTTAACATTTCTTCGCAATATCTCGATTGATTTTAAATAGTTTGCCATCTTGTCCATTCCTCCATTACTCATACAATTTCCTTAGCACATGATAATCGTCCCCCTGTGACTTCGTTTGAATTCAGCATGCCACTTAGTTTGGATCATATACATATTTTAGGCATCCCAAAAATGTATGCATTTTAAACAAGTTCAGTGAAAGAGAAACGAACAAGCTACATGTATAACTTCATTTCCGAATGCTAACAAAACCCACTTGAGCATCTCGTATAGTCTCAACTCATTTATTCAATCCCCCAACCAACTAATAACACGATGAATGTTACCGATTCCAACTCTAATAATTTTCCACAACCGACCCAAAATTTCCTAAAGTATTCCAACTTACTTATATCAAGTTTTCTAATGAATCAAGAGTTCCCTTTCAAGTCCATTGTCATTCATACCACAAAAATTGATAAAGCTAATGGCCACATTTTATTTTGACACCACAATTTTCTGATTATGATCCATTTTCTAAGTTGTACCATCATTCGACTCTAGTAAAATTTTCCGATGTACTCAATTTTTTCTTGTATTGATCAAGACAACATATTATCATCTTGCATATGCAACTCTCATTTCTAGCAGCATTTAAATCTAAGGGTAACACCAATAGCAATCGCTTTTATCGATCTCGACTATATGCACTATCCCATCTCGTTATTACACTTTATCCTTAATTACGATCTGATTATCCATCAATGAAATTATTTCGGCTGTCTCAATGCAACTATCCATCAATTAGTGCAGCTCAATATGATTCAACCAACCAACCAATCCAGTCAGTTCTCGACATTCCAAATAAAGGCATCCAAATTCCAAAACCAATATGATCCATCATTCCATCCAACGTTATAATATCAAATTTTCCAATCTCCATTCTATTCCGAAGTTTACTTCACGACATATCACACTCATTTCGACTATACCAATACAACATCAATAGGGACATCCTAAGGGTTTCCAACAGTTAATTATTCCTTTGGTCAAGTCTTTACGGTCAACTATTCTAAGCTAAACCAGATATTTAGCTAATCCATCTGAGATTGATAGCTATTAGGGACATACTTATCTTTTATCTTAGTGGCATCAATTTTTATCGTAGGGTCACTCTTCTTATCGCATGAACAATCTATGATACGACTAATCTAAGGAACATTGGACGCTACCCTAATCTCATGAACTCATTCCCAATCTACACACTAAAATATTATAGCCAACAAATTTGAAACTCATGCAACCAACAGAAACATCTAGGGTCAAGTCTATCTACCTGTACTTATCCTTAGGTTATACCCAACGAAGTTATTCTGGACTTACCCACAACCGACAAAATTCATCCAATAATTCTTATGGGTCAACCTTAAAGTCAACATAGAGATTTTATCATTCGAACATCCAAATCCTCAGTTTTGACTTGCATAGATGTAGCTTCACATGCTTGATCCGACTTGTATTCTCATATCATAATCAATTTTTGTCTATTCTATCGGGACAACTATTCCAAGTCATAATCAAATATCGCTACTTTAATATTCTATTATTTATTATGTCTTTCCTTCAATCTCTTTGCGACTTATATTTATTTCACATTTTTGATCATCTATATGGTTTGTACTTTTTGACCAATCAATAAGGTAACCATATAATCATATTTCTTCTGGAAACATCTTTTTACAAATTTTTCGTTAGCGCCAAACACTGTCATCTCTTAGCAATTTACGTTAACCATCAATATTCCTCTTGCTTCATCTTCTTGTGATTCTATAATAAGATTTACTATTCGTGCACAGATCCAATCACTATGGCACCAATCATCTAACATTTGTGTCTTGGTCATCTAGTTGAATATTGTAGGACCGTTGAGCACCTCTAGGGGGGTAAATAGAGTGTGTGCGTGTGCAGCAGAAAATAATCACCAATTAAAAATATTAAGCAGTTATATATTATGGCAGATAAAAGACGGTAAATAAAATACGGTAAAGTAAGAGTCAAGAATTTAAACTCTGTGAACACTACAATCTATACTGGTTTCCCTTTGAGAGGACTAGTCCAGTCATGAGTACTTTTGCTCGCTGTTAATCTACTATGGCACAAGCTTTAACTGAGCGCTTGTAACTCTTACAACATCGTGCTTGGCGACAAGTGCATGACCGACTTTACAACACCGTGCTTGGTGACGAGCGTACGACCGACTCCAAAAGGCAATTGGCAAACTGGAATGTTTTCTGAATACAGCCTCCGATACAACTCTGCAATACCAAACTCTAGATTAAACATAAACTGTACTGGCTTGGCTAAGAGTCATAAAGGCTTAGATATGAAAGTAAAATCTCAGAATAATTCAGATAGAGAAGAGAGGAGATGAAATGGGATAATTGAAATGAATGGTAATCTCAACTATATTTATAGTATTTTTGGGGACCGAACTCGGACAAAGTTTAGATTCTAGAATTTTGCATAAGAACGTTGGATGCAGATTTGGTGGGAACTATATTTCGAATTTACCCAGACCAAACTCGGGCCGAGTTCTGACCGAGTTCGGGCAGAGTTCTGCCAGAACTGTTTTGGCCAAATTTTGATAGGTTTTGGGCTTTTTACTATGTGAACTTTTGGATAGATATTTGTGGATAGGTAGGCTATATATTATGGACTGAGAATAGCTAAGCCTGTACCGATCCGATCAATCTCATATTTTTCGTAGACTCAATGAAAGGAAAATACAGAATAAATTTGAAAACCACTAGCCCTTTTGATGACGTCTTATTCCTGACATTGAAGACACATTTTTCCTTGACGGTAGTCATCCAAAGATAAACAAATCTGGAAATCTGAATACCTTTCGAGGGCTTCACCCCCGAACCCCCACGGGGGCACTGCCCCCTCGACCCACGTCCACTGACCGAGCAGCGGAACCCCCGATACGAGGCTCCGGATAGGTCATTAGGTGGTTCAGAGAAATCTTTTTGTATAACGCCGTCTTTGTTCCATCAATAATTCATCATTGCATGTCCTGGTTTGATCATGCTTACTTCTTATTTGCAAGTACATGTTAGATGAACAAAACAATCTGATGCAGTATGATACAAGCATAGCAATATAATATAGAACATTTAGGACAATGCTAAGTTTAAGTAGCAACATGATAGTGATGACATGAATATTAGTGACATCAATAGTTAAACTTAATTGATTAGCCATATTCAAAAATATGATATAATCATTGGGCTAACAAATATGACATAACTCATGCGACTGTAAGTTATAATCGAACAATTCTGTATTCCACCTAACTTATCATTTATGCGACAACATTATCCGCCAACAGGTCTATTATGTATTGTTGCACCGCAATACTTATTTGTATTCCAGCCATCATAGTCTCATAAGGAACATCTACTTTTATATGCAACAAGGGCAAGTGCTTATTTCTTTATGCCTCAAAATAGTCAAGGGTCATAACTTGTTAATTCAGGACACATCTAATTCGCTCAAGCACAACTACACATGTGCAAAGGCCATCTATTTCCTTAATTTCGTTATCTACTTTTTAGATTGCTGATGCAACTCTCTGTATCCCCTGAATCATTCGCAACAACTGAATATATGCTTAATATCACCATTTGTTTGTTGATGTCCTACATGCAATTTTTATCTACCTAATTCCAACATCATTTAATATTCGGTCTATATTGTTCTCCCAAAATCTTTTGATAGTAACACCCCACCATCGTTAACAAACCTACAATTATTTTACCTGGCTGATTCAAATTGTCGCTTGAATCTATAATTTGTACCCTTTCTAACAAAGAAATTCATTTTATATTCTTGATTTCTCATTAGCCATCATAATGCTAACTATCAGAGTCTAGCGAAAATTCATACGAACTCGTCAAAATCTCGCAACGAGTTATCTGAACTTAGTTATCAAGGGACACACCTAGTCATGATATATCAATCATAATCCCAATTATGACTCCATAGTACCCTTTACCTTATAGGTAAAGTATCATTATACTATGAACAGGGTCAAGGGACATCTTATCATTAAGAGGGTAGAGACATATACCACTCAGAACTCATGCCATTACCGATACAATATTTCTCTTCGTACCAAACCAACGTCCATAACAGACTATCCATCCTGCGGTAGCTCTGCTGAGCACAAATACCAACGCAACTTCCTCGCATCTGAAACATAACCAAGCCAACACACATAAGCCAACTTGAAGATTCTGTCGATTCCTGTTATCTGAAGTACATGCACATTTTTATTCTAATATACCATGCCATTACCCACTGTCGATTGCCACATAACAATCAATCGACTTCTATGAGTCCCACACTTAAGGCATCAAGCACACATTACCAACTTATTATTGCATCGTATCATTGTTATTCATTTTGGTATCATTATGAATTCAAATACATCACACACATTATAGCCCACATATTTAGACTTATGTAACGCCCCAGTCCTAAAATACGTAGGACCAAGTACGTGAACATGCCAGCTGCACATATACGAAGAACACTCCAATATATGGAATCTTCATATATGCACATAAGCTGTAAATAAATAATCACAGGACAGAATAACATATCTAATCTCATCACAGCTCAACACAGAAGATAATGAAGTCTAAATAAATAAATAAGAGTATCAAAAGATAGCCGGGTGAACATACTCACTCCAAACAACTATGAAAATAGTCTCACAAGATCGGAGTCCGACCTCCGCAAAAGAGAAAGAAAAGAGATGTAAAATAATGTCTACAACTGTCTCAGATAAGAAATAGACTAGAAGTCATAAGGCATTGCCTCGTCATCGATGTAAGATAGCTCCAAAGCCGCTCCGTACTCCTGTGGAAAATTGTCTAAACCTGGAGAGATAACCAGGTCCTCAGGGGACATAGCAAGATACAAGAAAACACCATGTCATATAACTGTGATAATATAATAGAAAGAAAAGTATGCATGCAATCGGGTTCCTGACCATTCTACTGTAAATATGCAGTTGAGATACATTCCTTCGACGCATGAGCCCTGGCTGAATATAGGATCCGGTATAGTCCCCTATTGGGCACCAGTGACCAAGAGCATATCGTTGAAAAACGACAGTGGCCAACCTGAGAGGCTCATACCCATATCTCCAGCGGAGCTTCCGGGTTACAAGGAAAGTGCAATCGAAGCCCATACGTCAGGTAATGTTCTTTCCACCCAATACCTAGTATCATCATCTCCATGACTGACATGTACCTCTAATAACCGCCAAGTCTTCTAGCATGCAATTCTATTGGCAGTTACCCCTATCCGTCGCACGCTCCATACGTATCGGTGGCCAGCCAACTACGCGAAAACGTGTCCTATATGTGACTCACATCACGTGATACAACAAGTGTCAAGGCCGTATGAGATATACCAATACCTCAACATCAATGGGTGGTCCATAAACTAAGTCAATGCAAGAGAATACATAAAGCAAAAAAAATGACCGATATAGTCGCTTGCACCCAAGTGTACTTGGACGCACAGTTTAAATATCACAAAATAAAATACTGAAAATAACAACTGAAAATAAGAATATAATAATCACAGAGTAAGGTGGCAAGGTATCTTGCCTGATGGTGCAAAGTGGCAAGTCCAAGAGTAGCTAGTGTCAGCACCAAAACTCACAGATCACAGATGACTCCAAACGCTGAAACAAACATCAAAAATAATCTCGGTGAAGAAGATATATCTAGGAAATGCCTGTCCAAAAGTCAAATTCTGGAACAGGGGCAAAATCATAATTTCTGGTCAAAACGATGTCCGTCGTTGGACCCGCTTTGTACCGAAATACGTGCCAAAGTCTATGGTCTCTAAAGTCGTCAAACTATATGTCTACGGTTTCGGTTTGAGGAGAGGAATTCAACGGTATGTCCAGTTTTGGATTCCGAGGAGCCGTGTACAAAATCGCCCGTTTGAGTGGATCGCGGGCCCGTCAAAATTGGGTTCCGATTCGACCTTCCCAGAGTCAAACCAAACTTGGCATGCAGGACCAGAATTTCGATCCGGACCTGTTGGCATAAGTTTCGTCTCGATCCGACGACTGTACACGAAGTTATGGACAAGTTTGCAAAATGTCGATACGGGGGTATCTCGACGGATACACGTTGATTTCGTCACACACACGCGACGAAACTGAGTTCCGTCAGTTCCCACACGTCCGCAACGTCCATACGCGCCTTTCAATGCATATAGCACGCGTCCACGTCGCCCGATTTGTCAGGGCATACGTCGTATCGGACAAAATTCAGAAATTTTATATACATTAACACAGGTTTTTCTCCAAATTCAACATCAGTTTATTTCCTACACATTAATCAAAAAAATGATCCAGAAGATGCGTTGTGATCTCGGTTATGTTTTCTTCACATGTGTTCAATTAGTTTTTACGAAAGTTTAATGGACAGCGAGAAAAGTGGCCGACAAGTTGGCGTTTCAAAACAGTTTTTAATATTCAGAAAAGTGGGTTTTTCTCCAACTTTGTCTCAATTTTTCGAGCAAGTTGGATGGTCATGTCAAAATCCACCTAGGGGATCTTGAAGAGGGTCATTAGGGCTTTCTACACGAATTTACGGATCTAAAAACGGACTAGAATCGAGAGAGAAATCAAACGGAGAAGTTTGGTACCTTGAGTGGGAAAACTGCTCCGTGGGTGACGCGGGGCTGACTTCCGATGCTCCGTTCGTCGCGCACAAAGCTCCGTCGCTGGTGAAACGAAGTCGTGGGTGCAGAGGGTATGATCAGCAGCAACTTTCATTTTGGAAGTCTAGGATTTTGAGGTTTGTAGAAAAAGTTATATATATAACAACTTCTTGTTGGCACATCGATTTTGATCATTGTTCACAATAACCCTTGTACGTCTTTTAGTTTGCACTTCTCACAGGCAAGAATAGAAGAAAGGATTCTCCAGTTCATAACGCTAATCAAAGATCATGGAGCTCTGTATCTCTCCTTTATCAGTTTTGCCAAAGACTATAAAGCAGCTTGGAGACTACAAAGAAGACGGTTTTTCTCCTTATTCTGTTTCTGAGTCTGTAATTGTCTAGGAAATCTTTGTATATACTTTGTTAGGATGACAATGCTAAAGGAAGAAAATGGTGAAAGTCTTTTAGAAGAGGCGGAAAATCTGCCGAATTTCCGGGCTAATCCGCCGGATTATCCGATCGCTCACAGCAAGTCTTTGAGCCAATGTTCGGATAATCCGACGGACATCCGCAGAAATCCGCCGGATAATCCGCTCGATCACAGCAAGTTAGTGAGCCAAAAGTTCGGATCATCCGACGGACATCCGCGGAAGTCCGACGGATAATCCGGTTCTCTCACAGCAAGTCTGTAAGGTAGTGTTCGGATCATCCGCCGGATTTCTGCTAAAATTCGACGGATAATCCGCTTGACTTGTTTGTAACTTTTGAATTCAAATCCAACGGCATCTGGCAAGTACATTTAATGCATCCAACGGCTCTTTTTATGACCGTTACTATTGACCGAATAATCCGACGGATTTCCGTGAAAATCCGACGGATAATCCGGTTGACGGCTGATTTGCCTTTATGACTTTGGATTTGTATAAAAGGAGTTTGACTCTCTCCTCTTAAAGACTATCTCGTACAAGCTTTAAATTTTCTCAACCACAAAAGAGCTTCACCATTAATACTCCACCAAGCTTTCAAATTGTCATCCTTCCCAAGTGCTAGAGTATTTGCAAGTTGTATTTTTCGATCTTCACGTGTTAGAAGATCAACAAGTTCTCTTCTCTTTTGTTTGAAGTTGGCGAGCCTTCGTAAGAAAAACTCGTGTATAGAAGTTGGCGAGTCTTCGGATCCAAACTCGTGTTGAACTTGGCGAGTTCTTCGGATCCAAACTCGTGTGTACTATTTGCACAATAGTGGATTAAAGCCGGAGAGAGTTCCGGGACTGGACTGCCTCAAAAGATGATACCAGGATACATCCTTGCGTTTGATCTTTCTGCTCTTTACTTTCAATTGTCTTTATTGCATCAATTGTTGTAGTTAATTTTTAATTTCCCTATTCACCCCTCCTCTAGGGTTCTACAATTGGTATCAGAGCTTTGTTCTCTTGATTTAGATTTACACCCTTGAGTGATCCATGGCCTCTAACCCTAGTATCAACACGTTTCACAATGAAGGGCACTCCACAAATAGGCCTCCCCTATTTGATGGTACCAACTACAACTACTGGAAGATTAGGATGAGCATTTATCTAAAGTCCATAGATTTCTACTTATGGGATTGCGTGATAAATGGTCTTCCTACTCCTTCCAGAGCTATTGAGGATATTGCTTCTGACACCCTTCGGGACACTCTTTCTGAAAACATTAAGAAGCTTGCTAGTCGAGATGCCAAGGCAATGAATGCTCTTTATTGTGCTCTCGACAGTAGTAAATTCAACCGAATCTCTACTTGCAAGATTTTCAATGAGATTTGGAACTTACTTGAAGTCACACACGAAGGAACTTCACAAGTGAAGGAGTCTAAGATTAGTAGACTCACTCAAGAATATGAGTCTTTTAAAATGAAGCATGATGAATCTATTACTTCTATGTTTACTCGATTTGGTGATATTATTAATCCTCTCTCCTCTCTTGGTAAGGAATATCCGGCTCATGAAAAGATCAGAAAAATCCTTAGAGGATTGACGAAAGTATGGAGTCCTAAAGCTACCGCAATCATTGAGGGGAACGACTTGACGGTCATGAACCTTGAGACTCTCATGGGCAAGCTAATGACTCACGAGCTCGATATGAAGGATCAAGAGGAATCCTCCATACAAGAGAAGGAGAAGGAGAAGACCAAAGAGAAGGAGAAGACTCTCGCTCTCAAAGCAACAAGGTCCTACTCCAAGGATAGCTCCGACGACAATGAGTCGGATGATGATGAAGAAATAGCTCTCACTGCTAAGCACTTCCGGAAGTTCCTAAAATTCAACAAGGCCAACCGCTCTAGACGAGACAATGAAGAAGATCCGGCGTGCTATCAATGCAGAAGACCCGGACACATCAAGAGGGATTGTCCTATGATAAGAAAAGACTCAAGCAAGTATGAAAAGCCTAGCAAGGGAAGCTCATCCTCCAGAAAGTACGCCAATACAAGTATTTGGTGTAAAAGTGACGCAAGCAACTCCGACAACGACAAGGAGTGCAAACACAATGCCAACGTCTGCCTCATGGCAACCGATGAGGTACTTGATGATCTTTCCTTAAACACTCTTACCTATGATGATTTGGAGAAAGCCATTCTTGAATTACATGAAGAACACAAAGGTGTTCGAAATAAATACAAGAAATCTCTTAAAGAGGTTGAGGCTCTTCAACTTGAAGTAGAGAGGCTCTCAAGCATCATTATTGATGTGAAGGAAAAATCTCCTATTTCTGACACGGATGAAATAGAGTCTTTGCGACTCAAGTTTCAAGAATCTCTTGACACCCTCAAGAAAAGGGATGATGAGATTCTATCCCTGAGAAGCTCTTATGAATTTGCTATGCGCAAATGTCAAGATGCTAATAGAAGAGAATATGACACATCTATCAAGTATAATGATCTTCTTACATGGAGTAAGAATTTAGGTAATAAGAATACCACTCACATGCATGCTCCAAGACACCCCCACACTCATCACAATGCTAGGTATAACTCTTACATGAACACTACACACAA
Organism: Iris pallida; assembly: GCA_029216955.1. NCBI lineage: Eukaryota > Viridiplantae > Streptophyta > Magnoliopsida > Asparagales > Iridaceae > Iris > Iris pallida. The sequence goes on from JANAVB010010791.1 coordinate 293,440, forward strand.
CTCCTTTTCTAACACAAGAAAAGGACCTTTTGTTAAGAAGAACACCTCACGTCATGCTTTTTACTATCATCATAACACTCATGGTAGAACTTCTCACACTAGAAATTCACATATGCACAACACTCACACTTCTTCTTCTAAATCTTTTTTGATGTGCAATTATTGTGGTTTGGTCGGTCATACTTCCAATTTTTGTTATACAAGAAAACAAGTTGACATGAGAGTTCTTAAATGGGTTCCTAAGACTAACACTCATGGACCCATAAGATCATGGGTACCAAAATGTTCATCTTCAACTTATGTTGTAGGTGACGAATCCTTCTCATGCTAGAAGTAAGTGGATTCTCGATAGCGGTTGTTCACGGCACATGACCGGTGATGCTTCACTTTTTACAACGCTATCGATGAAGAAAGAAGGACACGTCTACTTCGGTAACAATCTTAAAGGTTATATTATTGGAAATGGTAATATCGGCTCTCATCCTTATCCTTGTATTAATAATGTATGTCTTGTTACTAATCTCAAGCATAATCTCCTTAGTATTAGCCATCTTACCGATAATGGCTATGATATCAAGTTTGTTAAACTCAAATGCTACATTACCGATAGTTCTAATGGAACTATTGTTTATGAAGGCATTAGAGAAAACAACATTTATGTTCTTTATCTTGTTGAAGGTACTAACAATGACAGATGCCTAGTTGCAAAGAACGATAAGAGTTGGCTTTGGCACATGAGGCTTGGACACGCCAACATGGACACCATCTCTCGCCTCGCCTCCAAGAAGCTTGTACGAGGTCTCCCAAGTATCCCATTCAAAAAGGATATGGTATGTGAAGAATGCGAGAAAAGTAAGTTGACCAAGTCATCCTTCAAATCCATCAACTCTGTGAGTACTTCTAGACCCCTTCAACTTATCCATATGGATCTTTTTGGGCCTAGTAGAGTAGCTAGCCTTGGCGGCAAACTTTATGCTTTTGTTTTAGTGGATGATTTTTTAAGATTTACTTGGGTCATTTTTCTTGCTTGCAAAAGTGATACTTTTCGTGAATTTGTTGCTTTTTGTAAACGTGTTCAAAATGAGAAAGGTTATTCTATCAACAAAATTAGGAGTGATCATGGAGGGGAATTTGATAATGTTGATTTCAAAAGATTTTGTGAAAAGAATGGTTTTGGACATGATTTTGCTCGTCCACGAACTCCTCAATAAAATGGTGTTGTGGAGAGAAAGAATAGAACCCTTGGCGATATGGCCCGGGTTATGTTAAATCAATATAGCTTTCCCAATATTTTTGGGCGGAAGCCGTTAATACGGCATGTCATGTTATTAATAGGGTCTTGATTAGACCTATTTCTAAGAAGACTCCTTATGAGCTTTGGTTTGACAAAATTCCCTCTATTGAATATTTCAAAGTTTTTGGTTGCAATTGTTTTATTTTGAATACCAAGGATAACCTAGGCAAATTTGAAAAAAAAGCCTATGAAGGAATATTCCTTGGATACTCTACTCATAGTAAAGGTTTTCGAGTTTTTAACAAAAGAAGTCTTGTTGTCGAAGAGTCAATCAATGTCTCTTTTAATGAACTCAACTCTTCTACATTCTCCTCTTCCGAGGATATTGATGACATCTCGTTTGGGTTAGAAAACTCCTCTATTGAGGATCGTCCTTCTTCATCTATCAATGAAGTTGTGACCCCATCAAAGGAGTCTCCTTCTCTCGAGCCTCCTCAAAAGGATCTCCCAAAAGAATGGAGATTTGTCACCAATCATCCTAAGGAGATTATCATTGGGGATCCTTCCTCAAGTGTTAGCACAAGATCCACCACTCGTGATCTTTGTGCCAATGTGGCTTTTATCTCTCAAATAGAGCCTAAAAATATTAATGATGCTTTTCTTGATGAGTTTTGGATAATAGCTATGCAAGAGGAGCTAAATTAATTTGAGCGAAGCAAGGTTTGGGAACTTGTCCCAAAACCTAGCAATCATCCCATTATTGGAACTAAATGGGTGTTTCGCAACAAACTTAATGAAGATGGGTTAGTGACTCGTAACAAAGCCCGATTGGTTGCTCAAGGCTATAACCAAGAGGAAGGCATTGACTACGACAAAACCTATGCTCCAGTTGCACGTCTTGAATCCATTCGTATGCTTTGTGCCTTTGCTTGTTTTAATGACTTTAAGCTCTTTCAAATGGATGTTAAGAGTGCTTTTCTTAATGGTATTATTAAAGAGGAAGTTTATGTTAAACAACCTTCCGGCTTTGAAGATTTTCATTTTCCTAATCACGTGTTCAAACTTCACAAAGCCCTTTATGGCCTCAAACAAGCTCCTCGTGCTTGGTATGTGTCACCTTCATTTTTTCGTACTTCCCGTTTTTCGTATTTATACTCGTATATGGATTTTGGCATGTATTTTTATTTTCTCAACTTGTGGAATTTCAGTATTTCTCGTATTTTGGGTTTTGTCCTGGCTCGGTTTTAATCGGTTTGGGTTGGTTTGGTTGGGTTTAATAGGTATTGGATCAACATAGCCTACACTCCACCTTCAATACACCACAACTCACCCTCTTTATAACCCCACCTACCACTCTCTCTCCTCATAACTTCTACCATTAATTTCCTTCTTCTTCTTCTTCCCCTTCCTCCACAACTCTCCTAACCCTAGGCAAGTGCACTTTGCCACTTCATGAGAGCCCTATTTTCTTGGTTCATTTGCTAGATTAGGACATGGTGATCAACATTAGTTCTTGGCTTTTTGTGATTTGGTGTCTCCATTGCTCTAGATCTAAGTTTTCCTATTTTCGGATTTTGCATGGATTGATCTATTTTAGTTGGATGTTTATGGGTTTTAATGTTTCCATGTAGAAGAGCATTCAGTTTCACTCCAGTTGGAGCCTTGGAAATCCGGATTTGGAGTTCGGATGGCTAAGTTGTGATGCTTTGAAGCTTTGGGTTCATCATGGTGTTCTTGCTGTTTGGAGAAGACAGTGAGCAGTGTGCAGAGCTTCTTAGCTTACGCCACTGAGCCTTGGATACGCTTCCTGTTGGAAGCGTGTCTCCTGCGTGCGTGCTTTTGTGCGTACGCAGACTTGAGCGTGCGTGACTTTTCATGTACGCTGCTTCCCTGGAGCGTGCGTGACTTTTCATGTACACTGCTTCCCTTGAGCGTGCGTGACATTTTGCGTACGCAGCTCCCCCTGCGTGCGTGACTTTTGTGTACGCTGCCCCCTGATCCCTTGTTTAACCCATTGGCTCTTGGAGTTTTGGTCTTAATTCTTTAAGCATGGCTCTTCTATAGCCCTTTTGTCCTAAACTTGATAATCACGAATTTACTGGATATGTTTGGAATTAATAATTGAGCATGACCTGATAAGTGGCCCGTCGTGGCGCACTCCTGACCAGTACACTTGATATGATTACCTGACCTGATATATCTTGAATAGCTGTTGCGACGGCTACCTGACATGGCATGGCATGTATAATTAATCCTGACACCGTGGGTGATTGTGCTTGTACAAATAATCCAGTCATGTCTTGCATCATGTCTAGGAGGAGGACTCCTGAGTATCACGGTCAGGAGTACCTACGGAATTGGACTAAGGTTAATAATTAGTATAATTCACTAGTCATGAAGAGATGTTCCCCAGTTATAGACGATCCCATTATCCCAGCCGCAAATAATTGGACTTGTAGCCTGCCGACGAGTAGGGCACATTTCCAGCCCACTGTTATGTGGGGCACCCACCATTGTCACTTAAATGATTGAACTCTATTGTCACTATAATGCATTGTACCCTCTAGATTGTTACTATAATGATTGCCTGGATAACCTGGATAGCTGCAGGGCCTGTGACTACTTGGAGCATCTTATTGCATCTTGCTAGTAACTAGGATTGTGATAACCCTAGTTAGTTAATGTAGAAAGCCGAAGGCAATGATTGGCCGTGATTGCTTGGATGGAGTCTAGTCCAGTATAGGGTTGTCTAGAATTGATTGATTGTAAGAATGTACCAGAATGACTGAGAGATTATCACTATAATGATTGTCACTCCAGATTGTCACTATAATGATTGTCACTCCAGATTGTCACTATAATGATTGTCACTCTAGATTGTCACTATAATGATTGTCACTCCAGATTGTCACTATAATGATTGTCACTCCAGATTGTCACTATAATGATTGTCACTCCAGATTATCACTATAATGATTGTCACTCCAGATTGTTACTTGACCTGATTTCTTATATTTATCTTGCCGATAAATGGTAAGAGAAACCAAGTTTCGTTCAGACGAAGGGTTACAACCCCGGTCCTTGTTTGGTTTACGGGTTGTAACCTAGCTATCTGAATACTCCCAAGGTTATCTCATCGTATATCATCCTGTCATGCTTTTCCATATGTCATGTCTTTTAGTGATTCTATGCAAGATTATCTTTTATATTTACCCATCATGCTTTTCTTAAATTACTGTCTCTTATTATGTAATTATATTATTGTGCTAATTTGCTGGCTTTGGTTCTTATTTTGTGGCCTCCTTTGTGGCACTTGCTCTTCCTGGGGTCTGACCCAGCTGGTTTTGTATGGCCAGATACTGGAGCAGCAGCAAAGGATCTACCTGTCTTCCAGCCCGATGGTGGTCACCAGGCGTAACCAGGGTATCGAGTAGGTTTTTTTTGTTCTCCCACTGTAATATTGTAAATTATTCTTTTGAGGCGTTTAGCCGACGAGCAAGTGTTAGCTCGATTGTACTTACTTACTGTCTGCCTACGGGCTGTAACATGATTGACAAGCCCCGGCGGTTGATCATGTATGACTGAACTCTTGCTAGTCCTCACATTTTGTAACGACTAGCTTCATGATCATCTGGATATGTAATGTTTGGGACGCCTTACAATTGTATATTTGGAGATCTGATATCTTGTGATTATTATTAGTTGGTTGAGATTGAGACAATAGGCTATTTTATGACCTTAAGAGACTGATGGATTGTAGTGAAACCCTCACATATCTAGACAGCCGTGACCGTATAGCGGTATGGATCCCATTCCGTTATACGTAGCTGGCTATGTCTGCCCCCGCTCTCCAGTATTCTGGTTCTGGGGCGTGACAGTATGAGTGGTGGCCCATGCAGGTCTTGTCAATCAAGGAATATGAGGGTTTACCGAATAGATGTCTCAATCAGTATTCACCCTTGATCTCCGCCCGTATTTTTAAATCCCTGAAATTCTTGCCCTGATTACATGCTTGTATCGTTGATCTGTCCTGGTCCTTCCTTATTGTTTCCCTGTGTCGACTTTCTCAGCGGCACTGCACCTGACCCTGCCGATCAGCAAGGAGGAGCACCTCCCGTGGACCAGCAGCAACCAGAAGATCAGGTCCAGCACTCAGGAGCAGCCTCCCGAGTCGTACCTACTGGAGGAGAGCCGCCAGTTCAGCCAGTCCAGCCTGCAGATCCTGATGATGGCACTTTGGTGGGTCTCATCAGATCATTGTTAGCTTCCCAAGATCGTAGAGGCGATGCCTTGCACCAGGCAGTGGAAGATGCTCTGAATAGCAGTGGACCCCGAGGGAACAGTACGGTCAACAGTTTTAAGCGCCTGAACCGTCCATTCTTCGATGGCAGCGAGGATGCCATTGCTGCCGATGCTTGGCTACAAGATATAAAGGTGATTCTCGAAGCCGCGAAGACTCCAGAAGAAAAGAAGGTGGCTGTGGTGCGCCTACAGTTATTGGATCTAGCCCGCAGTTGGTGGGCCGCACAAGCAGTGGGATTGACAACACCTGTCCCCTGGGCAGTGTTCAGCGAAAAGTTCCAAACCAAGTATTATGATGCAGTGGCTCAGTATGACTTGCAGACCAGGTTCAGTAATCTTAAGCAGATGGGGAGGACGGTCGACAGATATACGGCCGAGTTTTCCAGACTCAGTCGGTTTGCTCCCACCTTGGTGGCAACCGAGTTTGACAGAGCGCAGTGGTTCCAGCAGGGACTTCACCTAGAGATTATATTGGCAGTAGAACAGTTCGAGCATCAGACCTATGATACGGTATTGCGAGCAGCAAGGAGGCACGAGTATACCTTCCAGAGAATAGTGGACAGGACTGGAGGTCGGAAGCGGTCCCATAGTCAGATGAATCAGTCTTCAGCACCAGCCCCGGCAGCTAGGGCTTTGACTATTGGAACTCCGAGGCAAGCAACCTCAGTTACGTCGGTCCCGTACTCGACCCCGACGTACCCTCAGCAGAAACAGAAGCAAGCACAATCTTCCGCCGTAGGCTGTTCTTATTGTGGGAAGCCTGGACACGTTGTGTCAGTGTCGCAAGGCGCTGGGATTATGCTTGTTGTATGGGGCACCAGACCATAGGTTGGGGTCCTGCCCATTCAGAGTCGATTCAGCATCAACAGTATCTAGTTCCTTGGTTAGGGGACCAGCACCAGCTCCAGTACCAGTCCAGCAGCAGCAACAGTACCCATTGCCGAGGCCATTGCCGCCTCAGGCCCAAGTGTTTTAGCAGCAGTACCAGCCTCCGAGGCCATTGCCAACTCAAGCCCAGACTTTCCAGCAGCAGAACCCGCGACAGTTTGCCCTAGCCTAGGCTCAGGTTCAGAATCGACCGAGAGGTATATGTGTCCTCTCATCTTGCTTTTCTACCGTCATTATGTGGGGTGCATGACGTATTTCATGTATCCTAATTACAACGGTACATCCCGGACCCGAGCCATATCCTAGGTCATTCGAAACTGGTTATTGGTACCAACCTTTTCGTATGAGGAAAGGCCCGTGTCCCTGTTTGACCAAGGGGAGAGACCTCAAGCGCAAGACTATCAGTTTAGTTCATGTTGCTTGCGTTCATCGCTCTTTGGGAGAGTCAAACGTGGGAGTGTGAGGATGATATCCGATCACGTTATCCCTACTTGTTTGACTCGTGAGGTATAATATCTTCCTTATGCCTTACGTTTTCCTTTCCTTGCTTGCATTGTATGATTGTATGATTGAACTGCTTAGTGTAGCTTGCCTGTGCTTAGTATAGCTTGTCGTGACAATCTCTAGCTCCTTGATTAAATTCCGAGGACGGAATTCTTTTAAGGCGGGTAGAGTTGTCACCCTCATTTTTTCGTACTTCCCGTATTTCGTATTTATACTCGTATATAGATTTTGGCATGTATTTTTATTTTCTCAACTTGTGGAATTTCAGTATTTCTCGTATTTTGGGTTTTGTCCTGGCTCGGTTTTAATCGGTTTGGGTTGGTTTGGTTGGGTTTAATAGGTATTAGATTACCATAGCCTACACTCCACCTTCAACACACCACAACTCACCCTCTTTATAACCCCACCTACCACTCTCTCTCCTCATAACTTCCACCATTAATTTCCTTCTTCTTCTTCTTCTTCTCCTTCCTCCACAACTCTCCTAACCCTAGGCAAGTGCACCTTTCCACTTCATGAGAGCCCTATTTTCTTGGTTCATTTGCTAGATTAGGACATGGTGATCAACATTAGTTCTTGGCTTTTTGTGATTTGGTGTCTCCATTGCTCTAGATCTAAGTTTTCCTATTTTCGGATTTAGCATGGATTGATCTATTTTAGTTGGATGTTTATGGGTTTTGATGTTTCCATGTGGAAGAGCATTCAGTTTCACTCCAGTTGGAGCCTTGGAAATTCGAATTTGGAGTTCGGATGGCTAAGTTGTGATGCTTTGAAGCTTTGGGTTCATCATTGTGTTCTTGCTGTTTGGAGAAGACAGTGAGCAGTGTGCAGAGCTTCTTAGCTTACGCCACTGAGCCTTGGATACGCTTTCTGTTGGAAGCGTGTCTCCTGCGTGCGTGCTTTTGTGCGTACGCAGACTTGAGCGTGCGTGACTTTTTATGTACGCTGCTCCCTTGAGCGTGCGTGACTTTTCATGTACGCTGCTCCCTTGAGCATGCGTGACTTTTCATGTACGCTGCTCCCTTGAGCGTGCATGACTTTTCATGTACACTGCTTCCCTGGAGCGTGCGTGACTTTTTATGTACGCTGCTCCCTTGAGCGTGCGTGACTTTTCATGTACGCTGCTCCCTTGAGCGTGCGTGACTTTTCATGTACATTGCTTCCCTTGAGCGTGCGTGACTTTTCATGTACGCTGCTCCCTTGAGCGTGCGTGACTTTTTATGTACGCTGCTCCCTTGAGCGTGCGTGACTTTTCATGTATACTGCTTTCCTTGAGCGTGCGTGACTTTTCATGTACGCTGCTTCCCTGGAGCGTGCGTGACTTTTCATGTACACTGCTTCTCTTGAGCGTGCGTGACTTTTCGCGTACGCAGCTCCCCCTGCGTGCGTGACTTTTGTGTACGCTGCCGCCTGATCCCTTGTTTAACCCATTGGCTCTTGGAGTTTTGGTCTTAATTCTTTAAGCATGGCTCTTCTATAGCCCTGTATATTGATATTTTATTAGATATTTTACGTCCATTTTAATCCTTACGCCTTTTGTCCTGAACTTGATAATCACGAATTTACTGGATATGTTTGGAATTGATAATTGAGCATGACCTGATAAGTGGCCCGTCGTGGCGCACTCCTGACCAGTACACTTGATATGATAACCTGACCTGATATATCTTGAATAGCTGTTGCGACGGCTACCTGACATGGCATGGCATGTATAATTAATCCTGACACCGTGGGTGATTGTTCTTGTACAAATAATCCAGTCATGTCTTGCATCATGTCTAGGAGGGAGACTCCTGAGTACCACGGTCAGGAGTACCTACGGAATTGGACTAAGGTTAATAATTAGTATAATTCACTAGTCATGAAGAGATGTTCCCCAGTTACAGGCGATCCCGTTATCCCGGCCGTAAATGATTGGACTTGTAGCCTGACGACGAGTAGGGCACATTTCCAGCCCACTGTTATGTGGGGCACCCACCATTGTCACTTAAATGATTGAACTCTATTGTCACTATAATGCATTGTACCCTCTAGATTGTTACTATAATGATTGCCTGGATAACCTGGATAGCTGCAGGGCCTGTGACTACTTGGAGCATCTCATTGCATCTTGCTAGTAACTAGGATTGTGATAACCCTAGTTAGTTAATGTAGAAAGCCGTAGGCAATGATTGGCCGTGATTGCTTGGATGGAGTCTAGTCCAGTATAGGGTTGTCTAGAATTGATTGATTGTAAGAATGTACCAGAATGACTGAGAGATTGTCGCTATAATGATTGTCACTCCAGATTGTCACTATAATGATTGTCACTCCATATTGTCACTATAATGATTGTCACTCCAGATTGTCACTATAATGATTGTCACTCCAGATTGTTACTATAATGATTGTCACTCCAGATTGTCACTATAATGATTGTCACTCCAGATTGTCACTATAATAATTGTCACTCCAGATTGTCACTATAATGATTGTCACTCCAGATTATCACTATAATAATTGTCACTCCAGATTGTTATTTGACCTGATTTCTTATATTTATCTTGCCGATAAATGGTGAGAGAAACCAAGTTCCGTTCAGACGAAGGGTTACAACCCCGGTCCTTGTTTGGTTTACGGGTTGTAACCTAGCTATCTGAATAGTCCCATGGTTATCTCATCGTATATCATCATGTCATGCTTTTCCATATGTCCTGTCTTTTAGTGATTCTATGCAAGATTGTCTTTTATATTTACCCATCATACTTTTCTTGAATTACTGTCTCTTATTATGCAATTATATTATTGTGCTAATTTGCTGCCTTTGGTTCTTATTTTGTGGCCTCCTTTGTGGCACTTGCTCTTCCTGGGGTCTGACCCAGCTGGTTTTGTATGGCCAGATACCGGAGCAGCAGCAAAGGATCTACCTGTCTTCCAGCCCGATGGTGGTCACCAGGCGTAACCAGGGTATCGAGTGGGTTTCTTTTGTTCTCCCACTGTAATATTGTAAATTATTCTTTTGAGGCGTTTAGCCGACGAGCAAGTGTTAGCTCGATTGTACTTACTTACTGTCTGCCTACGGGCTGTAACATGATTGACAAGCCTCGGGGGTTGATCATGTATGACTGAACTCTTGCTAGTCCTCACATTTTGTAACGACTAGCTTCATGATCATCTGGATATGTAATGTTTGGGACGCCTTACAATTGTATATTTGGAGATCTAATATCTTGTGATTATTATTAGTTGGTTGAGATTGAGACAATAGGCTATTTTATGACCTTAAGAGACTGATGGATTGTAGTGAAACCCTCACATATCTAGACAGCCGTGACCGTATAGCGGTGTGGATCCCATTCTGTTATACGTAGCTGGCTATGTCTGCCCCCACTCTCCAGTATTCTGGTTCTGGGGCGTGACAGTATGAGCGCCTTAGCTCCTTTCTTATCTCTCATAATTTTTCAAAGGGGAAAGTCGACACAACACTTTTCATCAAATCCCATGATGGCACACTTTTATTGGTTCAAATTTATGTCGATGATATTATTTTTGGTTCTACTAACAATACACTTTGCGTAGAATTTGCTAAAGTTATGCAGGAAGAATTTGAAATGAGCATGATGGGTGAACTTTCATTCTTTTTGGGCTTACAAATCAAGCAAGAACCCAAAGGGACATTCATCAATCAAGCAAAATACACAAAAGATCTCCTCAAGCGCTTTGAACTTGACTTATCCAAATCAATGAGGACTCCTATGGCAACAACGACAAAGCTTGACAGCGATGAAGATGGCACTTCCGTCGACATTCGTAAGTATCGAGGTATGATCGGTAGTTTACTTTATCTTACTGCTAGCCGTCCCGACATTATGTTTAGTGTTTGTTTTTGTGCTCGATATCAAGCAAATTTTTGGGAGTCTCACTTATGTGCCGTAAAACGCATTTTTCGGTATCTCAAGGGCACCATTAACTTGGGGCTATGGTATCCAAAATCCTCATCCTTTGAGCTTCGCGGTTTTTCGGATGCGGATTTTGCCGGGTGCAAACTTGACCGAAAAAGCACTAGCGGCACATGTCACTTCTTGGGAAAATCCTTGATATCATGGTTTAGTAAGAAACAAAACTCTGTCGCACTTTCTACCACCGAAGCTGAATACATAGCGGCAGGGTGTTGTTGTGCACAAATTCTTTGGATGACACAGACACTAGTAGATTATGGTATTTCTTCCTCATGCATCCCTATTAAATGTGATAATACTAGCTCCATTAATCTCACGAAGAATCTGATTTGTCACTCTCGCACTAAACACATTGAGATAAGACATCACTTTCTACGGGATCATCAACTGAAGGGTGATATTTGTCTTGAATTCATTGACTCCACTCATCAACTTGCTAATATTTTTACCAAACCTCTCTCTGAAGATCGATTCACTTTTATTTGTCGAGAAATCGGGCTCCTCGATATCTCTATTTGAAACCTTTCTGTCTTCTCGGATTTTCCGAAGGATTTCCGCTCCAATCCGCCGGATTTTTCGTTCACTTCCAGCAAGCTTTCTATGAACAAGTTCGGAAAACCCGACGGATTTCTGCGGGAATCCGGCAGATTTTCTGCATTAATTGTTCTCCACCAAACCCGGCCGCGAACGGCTATGGCATTTATTAGACATGACCCTCCACCTACCCGCATTGAATTCGTTCTTATCTTCATCCGGATTTTCCGCCGGATTTCCGTACAAATCCGTCAGATTTTTCGGTTTCGTGGTACAGACGCAGATAACAAAGCGGCGGCTGCATTCTCTTCACCTCCCCTCCTCTCTATCCGATCCCATTCCTCTCTATCCGTTCCCAACAGTTACACCCCTTTATTAACACCTCTCCACCCACTATTTACTTCATCCCCTCTCCTTCCATCCCTCCGTTCTTCTCCAAATAACTCTTAATCACTCTCTCTTCCTCCATGGCCTCTCACACCAAATGTCAGCGCCATGACGGAAGCTCCTCCTCCTCTCAGCCTTCTACCCTTGCTATGTTTGTTCCTCCTCCCACGCAAGGCCACAATCCTCTCATCTTCAAATCGGCTTCCCACTCCCGAGAATGGTTTTCGTTCTACCACAAAGCTCATGTCTGCTCCGGAAAACCTATCTCGTGGCTCAACTTCAAGGACCACCGCGACTACTTCCGCTTCTCCCGCATCGACGCCCTCCTTGAGCGTCAGGTCGACTTCTATCCACATGCTATCCGCATGTTCTACTGCAATCTCATTCCCGCCAAGGAAGGTCCGGAGTTCGAGACAAAGGTTGGTGGCGTGAAGATCTCTGTCACTGCCGCTTCCTTGGCCACCATCCTTGGTCTCGATGAACGCAAGGTCCATCGCTCCCTTCCCGGCACCATCGACCACATCTCCTTCTCTCCTGACATGAGTTATGAAGAGTTCCTTTTTAACATCTGTGGGGGCTCCCTTGTTCAGCGACCGGAGGACAAGGATATGAGTCCCTTCTTCCATGACATGCATCGTATCCTGTGCCACACTCTTACCACGAAGTCTGGGAATATGGACAGCCTGACTGCTGAGGAGCTAATCTGCATGTATTATCTGGTTGCCCGCCAACCCTTTTCACTATCCAAGTCCATCATCTACACCATGATGCTTATCAGGGAATCTCTTCATCGTTCCCTACTCTTCGGTATGTACATCACCATGATCCTTGAAGCAAATGGTGTTGACCTGACTCATTGCCCAGTTGGCGATCCTCGTCCCACTCCTCTTGCAAAATCCAAGGGATGTGGTTGTGCGGCTCCTGCTGTTACCCCTACTCCTGCTCCTGCTGCTGTTGCCGGTGGTCCTGTATCTCCTTTGGCGACTATTCTCACTCATGAGGTACGCCGCTACATTGATCGCAAGTTTGCCGATCTCTCTCTCTCTACCCATGAGCGTATTCAGGCTAACACTCGGGGACTTGGCACTCTTATCCACCATGGCTTCATGGACCAGGCGTACTACATTCAGCGTATGTTTGAGGAGCACACTCCCTTTCTCAACCCTAACACTCCTCATCCAGACTTTCCGGGGCCTCGCTTCACTGATCCTAATGTAACGCCCCAGTCCCAAAAAACATAGGACCAAGTACGTGAACATGCCAGCTGCACATATACGAAGAATACTCCAATATATAGAATCCTCGTATATGCACATAAGCTGTAAATAAATAATCACAGGCCAGAATAACGTATCTAATCTCATCACAGCTCAACACAGAAGATAATGAAGTCCAAATAAATAAATAAGAGTATCAAAAGATAGCCGGGTGAACATACTCACTCCAAACAGCTATGAAAAATAGTCTCACAAAATCGGAGTCCGACCTCCGCAAAATAGAAAGAAAAAAAAGAGGTGTAAAATAATGTCTACAACTGTCTCAGATAAGAAATAGACTAGGAATCATAAGGCACTGCCTCATCATCAATGTAAGATAGCTCCAATGCCGCTCCGTACTCCTGTGGAAAATCCTCTAAACCTGGAGAGATAACCAGGTCCTCAGGAGACATAGCAAGATACAAGAAAATACCATGCCATATAAACTGTGATAATATAATAAGAGAAAATGGTATGCATGCAATCGGGTTCCTGACCATTCTACTGTGAATATGCAGTTGAGATACAATCCTTCGACGCATGAGCCCTGGCTGAAAATAGGATCGGCATAGTTCCCATAGAGGGTACCAGGAGCCTACGTCCATAACGCTCGAGAAGCGTCAGAGGGCACCATGTGCAAGGGGCTACGTCTATAACGCTCTGGATAACGTCAGAGGGCACCTGGAGCCTGCGTCTCCGGTGGAGCGCACAGGTAATCATGGAAGTGTAAAGAAGCCCATACGTCAGGTATTGTTCTACCCACCCAATGCCTAGTATCATCATCTCCATGACTGATATGAACCTCTAGTAACCGCCAAGTCTTCTAACATGCAATACTATTGGCAGTTACTCCTATCCGTCGCACGCTCCATACGTCGGTGGCCAGTCGGCTACGCAGAAACGTGTCCTACATGTGACTCATATCACGTGATACAACAAGTGTCAAGGCCATATGAGATATACCAATACCTCAACATCAGTGGGTGGTCAATAAACTAGGTCAATGCAAGAGAAAAAAATAAAGCAAGGAAGACGACCGATAGAGTCGCTTGCACCCAAGTGTGACTTGGACGCACAGTTTAAATATCACGAAACAATGCTAAAAATAACAACTAAAAATAAGAATGTAATAATCACAGAATAGGGTGGCAAGGTATCTTGCCTGGTGGTACAAAGTGGCAAGTCCAAGAGTAGCAAGTGTCCGCACCAAAAACTCACAAATCACAGATGACTCCAAACTCTGAAACAAACATCAAAAATGGTCTCGGTGAAGAAGATATACCTAGGAAACGCCTGTCCAAAAGTCAAATTCTGGAACAGGGGCAAAATCGTAATTTCGGGTCAAAACGATGTCCGCCGTTGGGCCCGCTTTGCACCGAAACGCGTGCCGAAGTCTACGGTCTCTAAAGTCGTCAAACTACATGTCTATGGTTTCAGTTTGAGGAGAGGAACTCAACGGTATGTCCAGTTTTGGATTCCGAGGAGCCGTGTACAAAATCGCCCGTTTGAGTGGGTCGCGGGCCCGCCAAAATTGGGTTCCGATTCGACCTTCTCAGAATCGAACCAAACTTGGCATGCAGGACCAGAATTTCGATCCGGACCTGTTGGCACAAGTTTCGTCTCGATTCGATGACTGTACACAAAGTTATGGACAAGTTTGCAAAACGTCGATACGGGGGTATTTCAACGGATACACGTTGATTTCGTCGCACACACGCGACGAAACTGAGTTCCGTCAGTTCCCACATATCCGCAACGTCCATACGCGTCTTTCGATGCGTATAACGCGTGACCACGTCGTCCGATTTGTCGGGACGATGTCGTATCGGACAAAAATTTCAGAAATTAATATTTTAGAAAACAGTTTTTCTCACAAGTTTAACATGGAATTAATACACACACATAAATCGAAATACTAATCTACCAGTTACGTTTCCATCATGGTTAGGTTGTCTTCGAACATGTTCAATTAGTTTTTACGAAAGTGTAATGAACAGCAAGAAAAGTGGCCGACAAGTTGGCGTTTCAAAACAGTTTTCAGGAATCAGAAAAGTGGGTTTTTCTCCAACTTCGTCTCGATTTTTCGAGCAATCCTTTGGGGTTCCCAGGATTCTATCAGAAGGGGTTTGAAGAGGGTCATGTCTACTACGCACAGCATTCGATAGATCAAATTTTCGTTGGATAGAATCAAAGAAATTTGGAGTTGAAAACGGGTACCTGAGTTCTGAAATCAACAGAGTATTCTCTGTTTTCCGTCGATTCCGAGCGATCCTGACGTCGTCGACAGCGAGTAGATGGCCGACTGCGAGCGCTGGGGTGTGCGGAGGATGGTTGGGCGGCTTGGGGTCGAGAAGTTTTTGGATGATGAGAGGGGTTAGGGTTTCGGTTCGAGAGGTTTATATATACTGCTGCGCCGCTCTCTGTTACAATTCCTATTTGTAATAGGAAATGCATTTGGTGGGCTCGGGTTTGCTACATCCTGCAGCTGCTGCTGCGAATATTTACCATGTGGGGTCGGGCTTCCTAAGCCACAGCAGCTGTTGCTGCTTAAGAGGAACTTTTGTTGTGGGGGGGTCGGGCCCATCCCCCTTTTCTCCGCAGCTGTGCTGCATGGGGGGTTCGGCCCCCCTCCAATACTTGTTTTATATATTTTTTTTACAACAAAACAATCAATAACTAAAGTTATATAATACATATATTCACAATAAAATTTATAAAATTCATAATTAAATATCAAAAATATTTTTAATAATTGTAGGATATAATTAGTAGTATTTAAATATACAAGCACGCAACCATACATATATGATACACACCTATAAATTCGTACAAATACCAAATAAAATCATAAAAATATAGAAAAATAATTTTTAAAGTATTAAAATAATTAGAAAAATATTGGGGTTTTACATCCTGCCCAACTTAAAGAAAATTTCGTCCTCGAAATTAAACTAAGGTCGGAGGATCAATGCAATGCATGGAATTATAAATGCAAGACATACCTTCGCCTTCGAACAAATGCGGGTAGCGGTCTCGGATGTCGTCCTCGCGCTCCCAAGTAGACTCCCCTGGCGAGTGGTGCTTCCATGCCACGCGAACCAATGGAATAGTTTGGTTCCGTAACACCTTCACTCGGCGATCGAGGATACCTACTGGTTGCTCTTCGTACGACAAACTCGGTCCAACTGTGATCTCGGAGTGATCAAGCACATGATTGCTGTCCGCCACGTACCTCCTCAGCTGAGATACGTGGAATACGTCATGTACTCCCTCTAGTGACGGTGGCAATGCCAATCTGTAGGCAACCTCTCCAACACGTTCCAAGACATCGAAAGGTCCGATGTACCTTGGACTCAACTTGCCACGTCCTCCGAATCGAATCGTGCCTCGAGTGGGGGATATCTTCAAGAACACATGGTCACCTTCTTTGAACTCCAAGGGTCGACGACGATTATCTGCCCACTGCTTCTGACGATCCTGCGCTGCTCGCAGGTGGGTCTGAACCTTCTTCACTGTCTCCACTGTGCTCAAGACCAGCTCGGGACCCAATAGCTGTCGCTCTTCTATGTCGCTCAAACAAGCAGGAGACCGACACTTCTTACCATACAATGCTTCAAACGGAGCCATCTGAATGCTCGTTTGATAGCTATTATTGTAAGAAAACTCCACAAGATGAAGATGGTCCTCCCACGAACCGCCAAAATCAAGCATACACGCTCTCAACATATCCTCTAGCGTCTGAATGGTACGCTCCGACTGGCCGTCTGTTTGTGGATGGTATGATGTGCTAAACTTCAATTGAGTGCCCAAACTCGCTTGCATGCTCCTCCAAAAGTGTGAGGTAAATCTAGAGTCACGGTCCGACACAATACTAACTAGCACACCATGCAATCTCACAATCTGCTCCATGTACATCTCCGCCAATACCTCTGTCGACTGGCCCACTCTAAAAGGCAAGAAATGTGCTGACTTCGTAAGTCTATCAACAATCACCCATACTGCGTCACGTCCTCTAGGACTTCGAGGAAAACCCGTGACGAAATCCATAGTAATGTGCTCCCACTTCCACTCGGGAATGGGTAGCGGCTGCAATAATCCGGCCGTCCTCTGGTGCTTCGCCTTCACTTGCTGACATACCAAGCACTTGACAACGAAATGAGCTATCTTCCGCTTCATTCCGTGCCACCAATAATACTGTCGTAAGTCACGATACATCTTGGTCCCTCCGGGATGAATAGAGTAAGTCGAACTGTGAGCCTCTGCCATCAGCTCCTGTCATAGATCTCCATTGGGAACATAAATGCGATCACCACATCGCAATGTCCCATCAGTGTGGATCCTCAATCCTGTCTGCTTTCCTGCTTCAGTCTTCTCATTCAGCTGTCAAAATCTAGCATCATTAGGCAATGCTGTCTTGATGCGCTCTACCAATGATGATTGCACTTGGAGGTTGGCTAATACGCCATCTGCTCCCGGTAATACTACCTCAATACCAAGCTGCTCCAAGTCTCTAATCAATTCCTTTTGTGTAGTCAAAAAGTGAGCCATGGGCTTACGGCTTAATGCGTCTGCCACGACATTAGCCTTGCCCGGATGGTAATGTAGCTCGATCTCATAATCCTTCATCAACTCCAACCAACGTCGCTGTCGCATATTTAACTCCTTTTGTGTGAACACGTACTTGAGGCTCTTATGATCAGTGTAGATATCAACCTTCTTGTCGTACAAGTAGTGTCTCCATAGCTTCAAAGCAAAGATAACCGCTGCGAGCTCTAGATCGTGGGTTGGATAATTCTTCTCATGCACTCTCAACTGTCGCGACGCATATGCTACTACACGACCATGCTGCATCAATACACATCCTAATCCCTTCCCGGATGCGTCGCTGTAGATCACAAATCCTCCTGGGCCCGACGTTAGTGTCAAGATCGGTGCTGTGGTCAATCGCTTCTTCAACTCGTCAAAAGCGGCTTGACACTCGTCTGTCCATACAAACTCCTGATCTTTGCAAGTCAATTGAGTCATAGGCCCCGCTATTCGAGAGAAATCTTCTACGAACCGTCGGTAGTAACCTGCAAGTCCGAGGAAACTTCTCACTTCAGAAGTTGTTGTGGGAGCGGGCCATGATTTGACTGCTTCGATCTTCTCTGGGTCTACCGATATACCATCGCCCGTAACAATATGACCAAGGAATGATACCTCCTTGAGAAAGAAATCACATTTGCTAAGCTTCGCAAAGAGTCGTTCCTTCCTCAATGTTCCCAAAACTATCCGTAGATGCTGCTCATGCTCCTCTTGACTCTTGGAGTAAATCAAGATATCGTCTATAAAGACGACTACAAATTTGTCCAAGTATTGGTGGAAGATCTTGTTCATTAAATTCATGAAAACTGTGGGAGCATTGGTCAAACCGAAGGGCATGACCAAGAACTCGTAGTGTCCATACCTCGATCGAAAGGCCGTCCTGGCAATGTCTTCCTTCCGAACCTTCAATTGGTGATAGCCCGATCGTAAGTCAATCTTGGAGAATACTTTTGCTCTACTCAGTTGATCGAATAGATCGTCTATACGCGGCAAGGGATACTTGTTATTCACCGTTACTGTATTCAACGCTCTGTAGTCAATGCACATGCGCACTGTCCCGTCTTTCTTAGGCACAAAAAGAACGGGTGCTCCCCATGGTGACGCACTAGCACGAATAAATCCCTTCTCTAATAAGTCATCAATCTGCGTCTTCATCTCTACCAACTCTTTGGGTGCCAGACGATATACTCGAGATGAAATAGGCTCGGCTCCAGGAATAAGCTTAATAGAAAACTCAATATCTCGGTCAGGTGGTAGTCCTGGAAACTCCTCGGGAAATACATCCTCGAACTCGGTGATAATAGGGTGCTGAGGGGTGTCATGCATCATCATATGAGTCCCCGCTGTGGGTGCATCACAACTATCTCCGTCTTCTTTGGTGAACTCAAACTCTGCCGCATTCGGTGGTCTAAAGATAATACTGCTCCGATGGCAGTCTACGAGAGCGAAATGCTGGCTCAACCAGTCCATTCCAAGAACCACATCAAATGT
Organism: Iris pallida; assembly: GCA_029216955.1. NCBI lineage: Eukaryota > Viridiplantae > Streptophyta > Magnoliopsida > Asparagales > Iridaceae > Iris > Iris pallida. The sequence continues at coordinate 312,558 of JANAVB010010791.1, forward strand.
CGGCATAGGGAATACAAGAAGTCATGACATCATCTCCCTGCCATTTATCACTAACGAACAAAGTCTACAAACACCACTAACAGGTACAACTCCTCCTCCAGTGAGGATCTTAACATTCTTAGCTAAGGGTGTGATGGGAATGCTGTGTCTAGTGGCAAAACTAGTGGCTATGAATGAATGAGTGGCTCCCGTATCAAATAATGTAATAGCAGAAAAAGATGCAACTAGAACCATACCTGCTATAACTTTCGCCTCTGTCTCTATATCCTCAACAGCAAGTGAGAATGCCTGCCCATAGTTCTGTCCCGGGCCCTGAGCTCTGGCCTTGTTGTACTGTGTACCTTGGGGAGGCAAGGGTGGACAAGGTGCTCCTGCTATAGGCCGTGGTACTGGAAGAGCTGGAGCTGTGGGCCTCGAATTTGGCCGAGCTTGTACTATTACATGTTGCTCAGGACAATCCTTGAGCATATACTGATTAGATCCACATCTCAAGCATAATCCAAGGCGAGTCCTGCAATCATTCTGGATATGTCCTTGTTTACCGCAGTAATGGCAAACAGGCTTCTGATAGGGTGAGGGCCTCTGCTGGAACTGTCCTGTGGTCCTCCTGATAGGTCCACTCTGAATAGCTCGGGCTGGTGTAACTGCTGGTGTATGACGCCTCGATGTCTGCTGCTGTTCCTTACGAAGAATCTCCTGAGCACGAGCTTCTTCCAAGACAGCTGAATGGGAGACTCGAGACTGAGTAGTCGTATAAGACTTGAGCTCTAGTGCAAGCCCCTGGTGGAATCTCCTCGCCTTCTCTAACTCTGTCGGAATCAATCCCGCACCAAATCGACTCAGGCGATTGAACTCCGAGTCATACTCATCAACTGTCATATTCCCTTGCTTCAGATGGAGGAACTGGTCGTAGAGACCATCTCGAACATGAATAGGGAAGAATCTCTCATAAAATGCATCATAGAACTGCTTCCAAGTGATCCCAGTGCCTAATCTCCTCTCTTCCGCCTTCCACCAGTGGTGAGCATTGTCTTCTAACAGTAGGTCCACTGCTGTCATCCAATTTCGAGCTGGCAATTGGGATGCCTTCAGTAGCTTCTCGGTGCTAATAAGCCACTGTGACACCTCTAGTGGCTTCTCCGTCCCTCTAAAGGCCTTGGGGTTCATATCTGTGAAATCTTTGATAGAGCCTTCGTAGGGATGCAGAGCCGGTGCTGGTACTGGTGCTGGAGGTGGTGGTGGGGGTCTAGCCATAGCTGCCATCATCGTTTGTCTCATCAGTTCAGTCTACTGCCACTGAGCCTGCATCATGGCATACATAAACTGAGTAGTAGGGCTCCCATCAGTCGGTGGTGGAGGCATCTGAGGTCCTGACTGTGGAGGAAACTGCCGAGGAAATGGTGGTGGTGGAGGCAGTGATACATTCCCTCCCGGTGGCATGGTAGTAGTCTGTCCAGCCTGGCTGCCTGGGGGTGCTGCGACCTCTGGGTACTCCGTCGTCGGCGTCGTAGTAGGCTGTGACAGTCCTGGCTGGTAAGGTGTCGCTGGAGTCATGGGAGGATTCTGTCCCTCCGGAGTAATCTCCTCACCAGATGTGAGGGCCAAGGCAGAAGTGCGTCTGCTTCGTAGATTCATACTGTAGGCACGAGGAAGATAAGTTGATATTAAAAAAGATTAGATATGAAGTAAATCGAATAATCAAGGAAGTTTCAAAAAAGATTGGAAGTCAAGGGATAGTAGTAGTTCTGGATGAGATATTCATATTCCTATATGCAGGCTTGTTGGGCACAGTCACGTAACCCAACAATATTAAATTTGACCTGCATGGGCCACCACAAAAACATGTAACGCCCCAGTCCCAAAATACATAGGACCAAGTACGTGAACATGCCAGCTGCACATATACGAAGAATACTCCAATATATAGAATCCTCGTATATGCACATAAGCTGTAAATAAATAATCACAGGCCAGAATAACGTATCTAATCTCATCACAGCTCAACACAGAAGATAATGAAGTCCAAATAAATAAATAAGAGTATCAAAAGATAGCCGGGTGAACATACTCACTCCAAACAGCTATGAAAAATAGTCTCACAAAATCGGAGTCCGACCTCCGCAAAATAGAAAGAAAAAAAAGAGGTGTAAAATAATGTCTACAACTGTCTCAGATAAGAAATAGACTAGGAATCATAAGGCACTGCCTCATCATCAATGTAAGATAGCTCCAATGCCGCTACGTACTCCTGTGGAAAATCCTCTAAACCTGGAGAGATAACCAGGTCCTCAGGGGACATAGCAAGATACAAGAAAACACCATGCCATATAAACTGTGATAATATAATAAGAGAAAAAGGTATGCATGCAATCGGGTTCCTGACCATTCTACTGTGAATATGCAGTTGAGATACAATCCTTCGACGCATGAGCCCTGGCTGAAAATAGGATCGGTATAGTTCCCATAGAGGGTACCAGGGGCCTACGTCCATAACGCTCGAGAAGCGTCAGAGGGCACCATGTACAAGGGGCTACGTCCATAACGCTCTGGATAACATCAGAGGGCACCTGGAGCCTGCGTCTCCGGTGGAGCGCACAGGTAATCATGGAAGTGTAAAGAAGCCCATACGTCAGGTATTGTTCTCCCCACCCAATGCCTAGTATCATCATCTCCATGACTGATATGAACCTCTAGTAACCGCCAAGTCTTCTAACATGCAATACTATTGGCAGTTACTCCTATCCGTCGCACGCTCCATACGTATCGGTGGCCAGCCGGCTATGCAGAAACGTGTCCTATATGTGACTCACATCACGTGATACAACAAGTGTCAAGGCCACATGAGATCTACCAATACCTCAACATCAGTGGGTGGTCAATAAACTAGGTCAATGCAAGAGAAAAAAATAAAGCAAGGAAGACGACCGATAGAGTCGCTTGCACCCAAGTGTGACTTGGACGCACAGTTTAAATATCATGAAACAATGCTAAAAATAACAACTGAAAATAAGAATATAATAATCACAGAGTAGGGTGGCAAGGTATCTTGCCTGGTGGTACAAAGTGGCAAGTCCAAGAGTAGCAAGTGTCCGCACCAAAAACTCACAAATCACAGATGACTCCAAACTCTGAAACAAATATCAAAAATGGTCTCGGTGAAGAAGATATACCTAGAAAATGCCTGTCCAAAAGTCAAATTCTGGAACAGGGGCAAAATCGTAATTTCGGGTCAAAACGATGTCCGCCGTTGGGCCCGCTTTGCACCAAAACGCGTGCCGAAGTCTACTGTCTCTAAAATCATCAAACTACATGTCTTTGGTTTCAGTTTGAGGAGAGGAACTCAGCGGTATGTCCAGTTTTGGATTCCGAGGAGCCGTGTACAAAATCGCCCGTTTGAGTGGGTCGCGGGCCCGCCAAAATTAGGTTCCGATTCGACCTTCTCAGAATCGAACCAAACTTGGCATGCAGGACCAGAATTTCGATCCGGACCTGTTGGCACAAGTTTCGTCTCGATTCGACGACTGTACACAAAGTTATGGACAAGTTTGCAAAACGCCGATACGGGGGTATTTCAACGGATACACGTTGATTTCGTCGCACACACGCGATGAAACTGAGTTCCGTCAGTTCCCACATATCTGCAACGTCCATACGCGTCTTTCGATGCATATAACGTGCGACCACGTCGTCCGGTTTGTCGGGACGACGTCGTATCGGACAAAAATTTTAGAAATTAATATTTTAGAAAACAGTTTTTCTCACAAGTTTAACATGGAATTAATACACACACATAAATCGAAATACTAATCTACCAGTTATGTTTCCATCATGGTTAGGTTGTCTTCGAACATGTTCAATTAGTTTTTAGGAAAGTGTAATGAACAGCAAGAAAAGTGGCCGACAAGTTGGCATTTCAAAACAGTTTTCAGGAATCAGAAAAGTGGGTTTTTTTCCAACTTCGTCTCGATTTTTCGAGCAATCCTTTGGGGTTCCCAGGATTCTATCAGAAGGGGTTTGAAGAGGGTCATGTCTACTATGCACAGCATTCGATAGATCGAATTTTTGTTGGATAGAATCAAAGAAATTTGGAGTTGAAAACGGGTACCTGAGTTCTGAAATCAACAGAGTATTCTCTGTTTTTCGTCGATTCCGAGCGATCCCGACGTCGTCGACGGCGAGTAGATGGCCGACTGCGAGCGCTGGGGTGTGCGGAGTATGGTTGGGCGGCTTGGGGTCGAGAAGTTTTTGGATAATGAGAGGGGTTAGGGTTTCGGTTCGAGAGGTTTATATATACTGCTGCGCCGCTCTCTGTTACAATTCCTATTTGTAATAGGAAATGCATTTGGTGGGCTCGGGTTTGCTACATCCTGCAGCTGCTGCTGCGAATATTTACCATGTGGGGTTGGGCTTCCCAAGCCACAGCAGTTGTTGCTGCTTAAGAGGAACTTTTGTTGTGGGGGGGGTCGGGCCCATCCCCCTTTTCTCCGCAGCTGTGCTGCATGGGGTTTCGGCCACCCTCCAATACTTGTTTTATATATTTTTTTTACAACAAAACAATCAATAACTAAAGTTATATAATATATATATTCACAATAAAATTTATAAAATTCATAATTAAATATCAAAAATATTTGTAATAATTGTAGGATATAATTAGTAGTATTTAAATATACAAGCACGCAACCATACATATATGATACACACCTATAAATTCGTACAAATACCAAATAAAATCAGAAAAATATAGAAAAATAATTTTTAAAGTATTAAAAATAATTAGAAAAATATTGGGATTTTACACCTAACGTTTATGGCTTCATGTACCCGGATGGCGTCGATCCTTATGGCACCTTCACCTCTGCTACCGGGGATGATGAGGATCAGGAGGCCGGCCCATCTCATGCGCCTGACAGTTGATGATGTCTTGTTTTTAGTATTGTCTTGTGTGGTCCTTCGGGACTTTTAATATGTGTTTTGTGTGGTCCTACGGGACTTTTAAAAATCTGCTTTTAGTTATGTGTTCTGCTGGGCTTTTATAGCCTCGTTGTTTGTACCCCTGCTTTTCTAATCAAATGCAAGTTTTAGTATATTATTCTGTCTTTATTCTGTCTTTTCTCACCATCTTTGATTAACTGACAAAGGGGGAGAAATCGTATTGAGGGGGAGTTTCTTTATTACGGGGGAGCTATTTACTTTCTTTATTCTTATTATTTGTCAATTATCAAAATGGGGGAGTTTGTTGGCACATCGATTTTGATCATTGTTCACAATAACCCTTGTACGTCTTTTAGTTTGCACTTCTCACAGGCAAGAATAGAAGAAAGGATTCTCCAGTTCATAACGCTAATCAAAGATCATAGAGCTCTGCATCTCTCCTTTATCAGTTTTGCCAAAGACTATGAAGCAGCTTGGAGACTACAAAGAAGACGGTTTTTCTCCTTATTCTGTTTCTGAGTCTGTAATTGTCTAGGAAATCTTTGTACGTACTTTGTTAGGATGACAATGCTAAAGGAAGAAAATGGTGAAAGTCTTTTAGAAGAGGCAGAAAATCCGCCGGATTTTCGGGCTAATCCGCCGGATTATCCGATCGCTCACAGCAAGTCTTTGAGCCAATGTTTGGATAATCCGACGGACTTCCGCGGAAATCCGCCGGATAATCCGCTCGATCACAGCAAGTTAGTGAGCCAAAAGTTCGGATCATCCGACGGACATCCGCGGAAGTCCGACGGATAATCCGGTTCTCTCACAGCAAGTCTGTAAGGTAGTGTTCGGATCATCCGCCGGATTTTCGCTGAAATCCGACGGATAATCCGCTTGACTTGTTTGTAACTTTTGAATTCAAATCCAACGGCATCTGGCAAGTGCATTTAATGCATCCAACGGCTCTTTTTATGACCGTTACTATTGACCGGATAATCCGACGAATTTCTGCAGAAATCCGACGGATAATCCGGTTGACGGCTGATTTGCCTTTATAACTTTGGATTTGTATAAAAGGAGTTTAACTCTCTCCTCTTAAAGACTATCTCTTACAAGCTTTAAATTTTCTCATCCACAAAAGAGCTTCACCATTAATACTCCACCAAGCTTTCAAATTGTCATCCTTCCCAAGTGCTAGAGTATTTGCAAGTTGTAATTTTCGATCTTCACGTGTTAGAAGATCAACAAGTTCTCTTCTCTTTTGTTTGAAGTTGGCGAGCCTTCGTAAGAAAAACTCGTGTGTAGAAGTTGGCGAGTCTTCGGATCCAAACTCGTGTTGAAGTTGGCGAGTTCTTCGGATCCAAACTCGTGTGTACTATTTGCACAATAGTGGATTAAAGCCGGAGAGAGTTCCGGGACAGGACTGCCTCAAAAGAGGATACCAAGATACATCCTTGCGTTTGATCTTTCTGCTCTTTACTTTCAATTGTCTTTATTGCATCAATTGTTGTAGTTAATTTTTAATTTCCCTATTCACCCCCCCTCTAGGGTTCTACACTTCTCACAAAATCTAATACTAATAGGTTTAGCATTTAGTAAACCCACGGGTCGTGGGTCGATGGTCCACATTGGTGAGTTTGCTGCTTCAGCAGCAAACTATTAGGAGGTGGGCCCCGCCCACTAAGGTGGGTGGGTTGGTTGAATGTTTTTTTTTTCTTTTCTTTTTCTTTTCCTTTCCTTTTGCTTTTCTTTTTCCATTTATTTCTCTTAGGCTGTGGTCGGTCTGGGACCGACCACCCTAGCTTTCTTTTTTTAATTAATAAATATATATATATATATATATATATATATATATATATATATATATATATATATATATATATATATACACACACACATATATGTGTAAAAATCACACAAAATCCTATAAATTTGTAAATAAGTATCAAAAAAATTTATAATAATTATAGATAATATTTAGTAGCACTTAAAATATATCAAGCACACAAATCATACATATATATATATATATATATATATATATATATATATATATATATATATATATATATATATATATATATTTACGTGTGTATATCAATTACCTCATTAATTCTAAATAATATAGAAAAATATAATTTTAAAACACTAAAATAATTAGAAAAATATTGGGGGTTTACATCCTACCCAACTTAAAGAAAATTTCGTCCTCGAAATTAAACTAAGGTCGGGGGATCAAATGCAATGCAAGGAAATTAATAGTTACTTAAGAGCTGAAATTGCAAGACATACCTTCGTCTTCGAACAACTGCGGGTAGCGATTTCGGATGTCGTCCTCGCGCTCCCAAGTAGACTCCCCTGGCGAGTGATGCTTCCATGCCACGCGAACCAATGGAATAGATTGATTCTGTAATACCTTCACTCGGCGATCGAGAATACCTACTGGTTGCTCTTCGTACGACAAACTTGGTCCAACTGTGATCTCGGAGTGATCAAGCACTTGATTGTTGTCTGCCACGTACCGCCTCAGCTGAGATACATGGAATACATCATGCACTCCCTCCAGCGACGGGGGCAAGGCCAATCTATAGGCAACCTCTCCAACACGTTCCAAGACATCGAAAGGCCCGATGTACCTTGGACTCAACTTGCCACGTCCTCCGAATCGAATCGTGCCTCTAGTGGGGGATATCTTCAAGAACACATGGTCGCCTTCTTTGAACTCCAAAGGTCGATGACGATTATCTGCCCACTGCTTCTGACGGTCCTGCGCTGCTCGCAGGTGGCCCTGAATTTTCTTCACTGTCTCCACTTAGCTCAAGACCAACTCGGGACCCAATAGCTATCGCTCTTCTATGTCGCTCTCACAAACAGGAGACCGACACTTCCTGCCATACAACGCTTCAAACGGAGCCATCTGAATGCTCGCTTGATAGCTATTGTTGTAGAAAAACTCAACAAGATGAAGATGGTTCTCCCACGAACCGCCAAAATCAAGCATACACGCTCTCAACATATCCTCTAGCATCTGAATGGTATGCTCCGACTGGCCGTCTGTCTGCGGATGATACGATGTGCTAAACTTCAATCGGGTGCCCAAACTCTCTTGTATGCTCCTCCAAAAGTGCGAGGTGAATCTCGAGTCACGGTCCGACACAATACTAAATGGCACACCGTGTAGTCTCATAATCTGCTCCATATACATCTCTGCCAATACCTCTGTCGACTGACCCACTCAAAAAGGTAAGAAATGGGCTGACTTCGTAAGTCTATCAACAATCACCCATACTGCGTCACGTCCTCTAGGACTCCGAGGAAAACCCATGACGAAATCCATAGTAATGTGCTCCCACTTCTACTCGGGAATGGATAGCGGCTGCAATAATCCGGTCGTCCTCTGGTGCTCCACCTTCACTTGTTGACATACCAAGCACTTGGCAACGAAACGAGCTATCTCTCGCTTTATTCCATGCCACCAATAATACTGTCGTAAGTTACGATACATCTTGGTCCCTCCGAGGTGAATAGAGTAAGTCGAACTGTGAGCCTCTGCCATCAGCTCCTGCCGTAGATCTCCATTGGAAACATAAATACGATCACCACATCGTAATGTCCCATCGGTGTGGATCCTCAATCCTATCTGCTCTTCTGCTTCAGTCCTCTCTTTCAGTTGTCGAAATCTAGCATCATTAGGCAATGCTGCCTTGATGCGCTCTACTAATGATGATTGCACCTGGAGGTTGGCTAGTACGCCATCTGCTCCCGGCAGTACTACCTCAATACCAAGCTACTCCAAGTCTCTAATCAATTCCTTCTGTGTAGTCAAAAAGTGTGCCATGGGCTTCCGGCTTAATGCGTCTGCCACGACATTAGCCTTGCCCGGATGATAATGTAGCTCAATCTCATAATCCTCCATCAACTCCAACCAAAGTCGCTGCCGCATATTCAACTCCTTTTGTGTGAACACGTACTTGAGGCTCTTATGATCAGTGTAGATATCAACCTTCTTGCCGTACAAGTAGTGTCTCCATAGCTTCAAGGCAAAAATAACCGCTGCGAGCTCTAGATCGTGGGTCGGATAATTCTTCTCATGCACTCTCAACTGTCGCGATGCATATGCTACTACCCGACCGTGCTGCATCAATACACATCCTAATCCCTTTCCGGATGCGTCGCTGTAGATCACAAATCCTCCTGGGCCCGATGGTAGTATCAAGATCGGTGTTGTGGTCAATCGCTTCTTCAACTCGTCGAAAGCGACTTGACACTCGTCTGTCCATACAAACTCCTGATCCTTGCAAGTCAATCGAGTCATGGGCCCCGCTATTCGAGAGAAATCTTCTACGAACCGTCGGTAGTAACTCGCAAGTCCGAGGAAACTTCTCACTTCAGAAGCTGTTGTGGGAGTGGGCCATGATTTGACTGTTGTGATCTTCTCTGGGTCTACTGATATACCATCGCCCGTAACAATATGACCAAGGAATGATACTTCCTTGAGAAAGAAATCACACTTGCTAAGCTTCGCAAAGAGTCTCTCGTTCCTCAATGTTCCCAAAACTATCCGTAGATGCTGCTCATGCTCCTCTTGACTCTTGGAGTAAATCAAGATATCGTCTATAAAGACTACTACAAATTTGTCCAAGTATTGGTGAAAGATCTTGTTCATCAAATTCATGAAAACTGCGAGAGCATTGGTCAAACCGAAAGGCATGACCAAGAACTCGTAGTGTCCATACCTCGATCGAAAGGCCGTCTTGGCAATATCTTCCTTCCGAACCTTCAATTGGTGATAGCCCGATCGTAAGTCAATCTTGGAGAATACTTTTGCTCCACTCAGTTGATCGAATAAATCGTCTATACGCGGCAAGGGATACTTGTTCTTCACCGTCACCGCATTCAACCCTCTGTAGTCAATGCACATGCGCACTGTCCCGTCTTTCTTAGGCACAAAAAGAACGGGTGCTCCCCATGGTGACGTACTGGCACGAATAAATCCCTTCTCTAATAAGTCATCAATCTGCATCTTCATCTCTACCAACTCCTTGGGTGCCAGACGATATACTCGAGATGAAATAGGCTCGACTCTGGGAATAAGCTCAATAGAAAACTCAATATCTCGGTCAGGTGGTAGTCCTGGCAAGTCCTCGGGGAATTCATCCTCGAACTCGGTGATAATAGGGTGCTGAGGGGTGTCATGCATCATCATATGTGTCCCCGATGTGGGTGCATCACAACTATCTCCGTCTTCTTTGGTGAACTCAAACTCTATCGCATTCGGTGGTCTAAAGATGATACTGCTCCTATGGCAGTCTATGAGAGCGAAATGCTGGCTCAACCAGTCCATTCCAAGAACCACATCAAATGTCGGCATAGGAAATAAAGAAGTCGTGCCATCATCTCTCTGCCATTTATCACTACAGGACAAAGTCTACAAACACCACTAACAGGTACAACTCCTCCTCCAGTGAGGATTTTAACATTCTTAGCTAAAGGTGTGATAGGAATGCTGTGTCTAGTGTCAAAACTGGTGGCTATAAATGAATGTGTGGCTCCAGTGTCGAATAACGTAATAGCAGAAAAAGATGCAACTAGAACCATACCTTCTATGACCTCTACTTCTGTCTCTACATTCTCAACAGCTAGAGAGAATGCCTTCACTTGGTTCTATCCCGGGCCTTGAGCTCTGGCCTTATTGTACTGTGCTGTCTGTGGGGGTAATGGTGGACGAGGTGCTGGGGCTGTAGGCCTCTGGGCCTGATGTGCCTGAACTAGAGCCTGCTGCTCAGGACAATCTCTGGCCAAGTGATGTCCTGATCCACATCTCAAACATAAGCCCAAACGAAGTCGACACTCATCTCTAATATGCCCCTGCTTCCCGTAAAAGTTGCAGGTGGGCTTCTAATAAGGTGCGTGTCTCTGCTGGTACTGTCCCGTGGTCCTCCTGATAGGTCCACTTTGAGTAGCTCGGGCTGGTGTAACTGCTGGAGTATGGCGCCTCGATGTCTGCTGCTGTTCCTTGCGAAGAATCTCCTGAGCACGAGCTTCTTCCAAGACAGCTGAATGGGAGACTCGAGACTGGGAAGTCATATAAGACTTGAGCTCTGGTGCAAGCCCCTGGTGAAATCTCCTCGCCTTCTCTAACTCTGTCGGAATCAATCCCGCACCAAATCGACTCAGGCGATTGAATTCCGAGTCATACTCATCAACTTCCATATTCCCTTGCTTCAGATGGAGGAATTGGTCGTAGAGACCATCTCGAACATGAATAGGGAAGAATCTCTCATAAATGCATCATAGAACTGCTTCCAGGTGATCCCAGTGCCTAATCGTCTCTCTTCCGCCTTCCACCAGTGGTGAGCATTGTCTTCTAACAGTAAGTCCACTACTGTCATCTAATCTCGAGCTTGCAACTGGGATGCCTTCAGTAGCTTCTCAGTACTAATAAGCCACTGTGACACCTCTAATGGCTTCTCCGCCCCTCTAAAGGCCTTGGGGTTCATATCTGTGAAATTCTTGATAGAGCCTTAATAGGGATGCAGAGTCGGTGCTGGTGCTGGTACTGGAGGTGGTGGTGGAGGTCTAGCCATAGTTGCCATCATCGTTTGTCTCATCAGCTCAGTCTGCTGCCACTGAGCCTGCATCATGGCGTACATAAACTGAGTAGTAGGGCTCCCATCAGTCGGTGGTGGAGGCATCTGAGGTCCTGACTGTGGAGGAAACTGCTGAGGGAATGGTGGTGGAGGAGGCAGTGGTACAGTCCCTTCCGGTGGCATGGTAGTGGTCTGTCCAGCCTGGCTGCCTGGGGGTGCTGCGACCTCTGGGGACTCCGTCGTCGGTGTCGTAGTAGGCTGCGACAGTCCTGGCTGGTAAGGTGTCGCTAGAGTCATGGGACGATTCTGTCCCTCCGAAGTAATCTCCTCACCATATGTGAGGGCCAAGGCAGAAGTGCGTCCGCTTCATAAATTCATACTGTTGGCACGAGGAAGATAAGTTGATATTAGGAAAGATTAGATATGAAGTAAATCGAATAATCAAGGAAGTTTCAAAAAGATTGGAAGTCAAGGGATAGTAGTAGTTCTGGATGAGATATTCCTATTCCTATATGCAGGCTTGTTGGGCACAGTCAGGTAACCCAACAATATTAAATAGACCTGCATGGGCCACCACAAAAACATGTAACGCCCCAGTCCCAAAATACGTAGGACCAAGTACGTGAACATGCCAGCTGCACATATACGAAGAACACTCCAATATATGGAATCCTCATATATGCACATAAGATGTAAATAAATAATCACAGGCAAGAATAATATATCTAATCTCATCACAGCTCAACACAGAAGATAATGAAGTCCAAATAAAAAAATAAGAGTATCAAAAGATAGCCGGGTGAACATACTCACTCCAAACAGCTATAAAAATAGTCTCACAAGATCAGAGTCCGACCTTCGTAAAAGAGAAAGAAAAGAGATGTAAAATAATGTCTACAACTGTCTCAGATAAGAAATAGACTAGAAGTCATAAGGCACTGCCTCGTCATCGATGTAAGATAGCTCCAAAGCCGCTCCATACACCTGTGGAAAATTGTCTAAACCTGGTGAGATAACCAGGTCCTCAGGGGACATAGCAAGATACAAGAAAATACCATGCCATATAACTGTGATAATATAATAGAAATAAAAGTATGCATGCAATCGGGTTCTTGACCATTCTACTGTAAATATGCAGTTGAGATACATTCCTTCGACGCATGAGCCCTGCCTGAATATAGGATCCGGTATAGTCCCCTCTTGGGCACCAGCGACCAAGAGCATGTCGTTGAAAAACGACAGTGGCCAACCTGAGAGGCTCATACCCGTATCTCCAGCGGAGCTTCCGGGTTACAAGGGAAGTGCAATCGAAGCCCATACGTCAGGTAATGTTCTTTCCACCCAATGCCTAGTATCATCATCTCCATGACTGACATGTACCTCTAATAACCGCCAAGTATTCTAGCATGCAATCCTATTGGCAGTTACCCCTATCCGTCGCACGCTCCATACGTATCGGTGGCCAGCCAACTACGCGGAAATGTGTCCTATATGTGACTCACATCACGTGATACAACAAGTTTCAGGCCGTATGAGATATACTAATACCTCAACATCAATGGGTGGTCCATAAACTAAGTCAATGCAAGAGAATACATAAAGCAAGAAAAACGACCGATATAGTCGCTTGCACCCAAGTGTACTTGGACGCACAGTTTAAATATCATGAAATAAAATACTAAAAATAATAACTGAAAATAAGAATATAATAATCACAGAGTAAGGTGGCAAGGTATCTTGCCTGATGGTGCAAAGTGGCAAGTCCGAGAGTAGCAAGTGTCAGCACCATAACTCACAGATCACAGATGACTCCAAACGCTGAAACAAACATCAAAAATGATATCGATAAAGAAGATATACCTAGAAAACGTCTGTCCAAAAGTCAAATTCTGGAACAGGGGCAAAATCGTAATTTCGGGTCAAAACGATGTCCGCCGTTGGACCTGCTTTGCACCGAAATGTGTGCCAAAGTCTACGGTATCTAAAGTCATCAAACTACATGTCTAGGATATCAGTTTGAGGAGAGGAATTCAACGGTATGTCCAGTTTTGGATTCCGAGGAGCCGTGTACAAAATCGCCCATTTGAGTGGGTCGCGGGCCCGCCAAAATTGTGTTCCGATTCGACCTTCTCAGAGTCGAACCAAACTTGGCATGCAGGACCAGAATTTCGATCCAGACCTGTTGGCGTAAGTTTCGTCTCGATCTGACGACTGTACACGAAGTTATGGGCAAGTTTGCAAAACATTGATACGGGGGTATCTCGACGGATACACGTTGATTTCGTCGCACACACGCGACGAAACTGAGTTCCGTCAGTTCCCACACGTCCACAACGTCCATACGTGCCTTTTGATGCGTATAGTGCGCGACCACGTCGCCCGGTTTGTCGGGGCGTACGTCGTATCGGACAAAATTCAGAAATTTTATATACATTAACACAGGTTTTTCTCCAACTTCAACATCAGTTTATTTCCTACACATTAATCGAAACAACGATCCAGAAGATGCGTTGTGATCTCGGTTATGTTGTCTTCACATGTGTTTAATTAGTTTTTACGAAAGTTTAATGGACAGCGAGAAAAGTGGCCGACAAGTTGGCGTTTTAAAACAGTTTTTAATATTCAGAAAAGTGGGTTTTTTTCCAACTTCGTCTCGATTTTTCGAGCAAGTTGGATGGCCATGTCAAAATCCACCTGGGGGATCTTAAAGAGGGCCATGAGGGCTTTCTATACGAATTTACGGATCTAAAAACGGACTAGAATCGAGAGAGAAATCAAACGGGGAAGTTTGGTACCTTGAGTGGAAAAACTGCTCCGTGGGTGACGCGGGGCTGACTTTCAAAGCTCCGTTCGTTGCGCACAAAGCTCCGTCGCTGGTGAAACGAAGTCGTGGGCGAAGAGGGTATGATCAGCAGCAACTTTTGTTTTGGAAGTCTAGGGTTTTGAGGTTTGTAGAAAAAGTTATATATATAACAACTTCTCACAAAATCCAATACTAATAGGTTTAGCTTTTAGTAAACCCACGGGTCGTGGGTCGATGGTCCACATTGGTGAGTTTGCTGCTTTAGCAGCAAACTATTAGGAGGTGGGGCCCGCCCACTAAGGTGGGTGGGTTGGTTGAATGTTTTTTTTTCCTTTTCTTTTTCTTTTCCTTTCCTTTTGCTTTTCTTTTTCCATTTATTTCTCTTAGGCTGTGGTCGGTCTGGGACCGACCACCCCAGCTTTTTTTTTATTATTATTAATATATATATATATATATATATATATATAAAAATATATATATATAGATATAGATATATACACACACATATATGTGTAAAAATCACACAAAATCCTATAAATTTGTAAATAAGTATCAAAAAATTTTATAATAATTGTAGATAATATTTAGTAGCACTTAAAATATATCAAGCACACAAATCATACATATTATATATATATATATATATATATATATATATATATATATATATATATATATATATATATATATATATATATATATATACGTGTGTATATCAATTACCTCATTAATTCTAAATAATATAGAAAAATAAAATTTTAAAACACTAAAATAATTAGAAAAATATTGGGGGTTTACAACTTACTATATGGAACACCTAGTGAGTGGACAGAAGGATCAATAGAATTTTAGGCAAAGAAGAAACTTAAAATAATTTAGAAACAATACTGAATAATTGCAGATACACTTTGAGTCATCATGGAAGCAACTTTGATTCATCACGGAAGCAACTTTGAGTAATTGCGGAAGCAACTTTGAGTCATCACGGAAGCAACTTTGAGTAATCGCCGAAGCAACTTTGAGTCATCACGGAAGCAACTTTGAGGAATCATAGAAGAAACTTTAAGTCATAACGAAAGAAACATTGAATCATCATAAGAGCAACTTTGATTTGAAACGAATTGAATAAGAATCCAAGGACGTAAAGTCGTGCTTTGATACCATTCTATCATGCCCTGACCCAGAGAATCGAAAACTAGCTACTGGACGTGATGTCGTACAAGTCTAGATTACACTTATATATGGCAACACCATTATAGTTCCTGGTATTTCTTAGAAAACAGCGACATCGCAGCAAAACCAAGCAAATAAATTAAAGTCACAACAAGATATGAAGAAATTTGTCTCTTTATTGATAATTGCAATAGATTATAAGACTCGCAGTTGAATACATAAAGTATACAACAAATTACAACGAATTTTGAATAGCCAACTGAATTAATTGCTATTTATGCTTACAACCAAACATGCCGACTTGGTTTACAATGAACTTGCCGACTTGGCTTACAATCTCACTGGTACGACTGAGTTACAATATTCCATACATTATGTCCCATATAGCAGATGACATCGTCTTATGAGAAGCGCTTCTGCACAGCCATCCGATTCATCGACGCTAAGCACTGATCTAACGATTTCTCCCATTCATGAGCACCTTTAATGATGCCCACAAACATGGGTCAGTACATTATCGTGTACTGGTGAGCGGTGCTGGCCCAACTCACCTAAGAAGATAACACTAAGTAATCATGTGATAGGAACAATATTAAAAGTGGTCTTTCTCGTTGCCTTAGGGTCAATTACAGTTTATATCCGACAAGAAGTAAAGCATGCAGTTCTCGTAGCAGCATAATATAAAACATATATGTTATCACCCTTTGGTGATTCTTACCGACGGTCATGTAGCCATCCTTGTACATTTGTAATACTTACTCTACCTTTATAAGACATTGTTAGCATACGACCTGTCTATATGCGGGCCACTGACTATATGTCATTTCGGACTGTGGTTAGACGACTCCCCTTCAGCAGCGGGTAGCTAGCCAAGTTCGAAAGGTTTTTGAATCACCGTGCTACTACTTCAGCACTAAGAAATTTTGATGCCCCGTTCAGTGCAAGGTAGCAAGCCCCACTGAAAGTCCCGAAATTCTAATGTTAGTACGTTGACACCATCCTTTCTCCCCCCAGGACGAATCGATTCCGTGGCCTCGGAGTATCGTTCGAGGAACTATACCTTGTGCACAAGTTATCCATGACTTTGCAAATATATGCAACTTATCTATAAAGAAAACATATAATGCATGATAAGAAAAACTAAGTAAATAAACCAAAATTCTCATTCATATTGCCACATATGCCTTGAGCTGAAGCTCACATTACCATCTACCCAATTCAGGGTCTTAGTGTAATCAACATTCTACAATAGCGTCGGTTAATAGAATATGATTACTCAATCTTTTTCCCATATCTTTGATACTATACGTTCTTTCGGGTCATAACTCAAACATACTCACTTCCCAGTTCTCGGGTCTTATTATCTGTGTTATCATCTATTCATCGAGCTGAGGCTCGAAATAATCATCGCCCAAGTATTTGGGACTTTTTCTTCACCTGTCACATTGTAACACCCAGCCCCAAAATACTTAGGACCAAGTACGTAGACATGCCAGCTGCACATATACGAAGAATACTCTAATATAAAAAAACCTCGTATAAGTACATAAGCTATAAATAATAATAAAAATCATAAGCCAGAATATAATAACTACATCTCATCACAGCTCATCACAGAAGATATAAGAGTCCAAAATAATAAGTGAATCAAAGAGATAGCCGGGTGGACATACCCACTCCAAATAGCTATGAAAAATAGTCTCAAATGATCAGAGTCCAACCTCCGTAAAATGGAAAGATGTAGGAAGGATCCAATGCCGCTCGATACTCCTACGGGAAATCATCTAACCCTGGAGAGATAACCAGGTCCTCAGAGGGATGTAACAAGATAAAAGAAAACACCATGTCATATAAACTATGATATATAATAGAAAATAAAGTGATGCATGCAATAGGGTTCCTAACCATTCTACTCTGAACATGCAGTTGAGATACAATCCTTCAACGAATGAGCCCTGGTTGATAATAGGATCCGGTATAGTCCCCTCTTGGGCACCAGTGACTAAGCGCATAAAATTCAAGAACGTCAGTGGCCAACCTAAGGGGGTAAGCCTACCCGTATCTCTAGCGGAGCTTTCGGGTTACAAGGGAAAGTGTAATAGAAGCCCATACATCAGGTATTGTTCTTCCCACCCAATGCCTAGTATCGTCATCTCTATGACTAATATGAACCTCTAGTAACCGCCAAGTCTACTAGCATACAATTCTATTGACAGTAACTCCTATCCGTCGTGCGCCTCCGACGTATCGGGGGCCAACCGACTACCCGAGTATGCATCCTACATGTGACTCACAACACATGATAAAGTATGTGTCAAGGCCGTATGAGATATACCAATACCTCATCATCAATGTGTAGTCACTAGTAGGATGCATAATGATAAAACAAGTAAAACAACCGATATAGTCGTTTGCACCCAAGTGTGACTTGGACGCATAATGATATAATACTAACAATTGATAAGTAATACTGAATATAAATAACTAAAAATAAGATAAGATAAATCACAGAGTAAGGTGACAAGGTTTCTTATCTGGCGGTGCGGGAATGACAATCCAACAATCAAGTACGTCAACAATAAATCGCAAAATCTACGAACGGCTCTGGATGCTGAAACAAACATTAAGAATGTTCCTGGTATAAAAGATATATCTAGAAAACACCTGTCCAAAATTCTAATTCCGAAATATGGGCAAAATCATAATTTTGGATGAAAATAATGTCCGTCGTTGGATCCGTTTTGTACCGAAACATGTGCCAGTATCTATGGTCTCTAAAGTTATCAAACCTATGGATCCGGTTTGAGGAGACAAACCTAACCGTATGTCCAAAGTTGAATTCTGGCAGGCCGTGCACAATTTTGTCTGTTAGATCGGGTAGGCGTTCCGGTTGACCATCTCAGAATCGGACAAACTTGGCACACAGGACTAGAATTTTGATACGGTCATGTTGGTGCATGTTTCGTCTCTAACCGACGACTATACGTGAAGTTATGGTCAAGTTTGCAAAAGCTCGATACGGAGGTATCTTGACGGATACGTACTGATTTCGTCGCGCATACGCAACGAAATCGAGTTACGTCAGTTCTCACACGTCGGCAACATCCATATGTGCCTTTCGATGCGTATGGTTTGCGACCACGTTATCCGATTTGTCGGGGCACATGTCATATCGGAGAACGTTTCTAAAATTTTCACAGTTTTAAATATGGTTTTTCTCGAACTCTAATTAAGAATAAGTTCCTGTACAAATAATGAAAAATAAATCTAACAGAGGCCTTTTTAATCTCCTATATGCCATCTACAACTGTTACAAACTATATCTTGAGAACTGTCTTTATATCGACAAAAATTGACCTTCCAATGTGGGCGTATGGACTGTTACTAACTCTGTCAGAAGGCAATTTTTTTTGTCAACTTTGCCTTGAAGTTTCGAGCTTACTTGGTACCTACACGATTCTAATTAATGGAGATCCTAGAGGGTTATATGGGCTGTACCCTGGTTTTTGTAGATCGACAAATGATTGAAGAACGAGGGAGAAACTGACCTCGAAAGTGGGCCTTCCGCTGCAGCTGCTTTGTCCTGGCGCGCGTGTGGCTGCTCCGTCCGACGTTTTTGCGACGTCGTGGGTGGCGCTGCGGTAGTCAGCGACTGCACGGGGTGTCGAGGAGGGGCAGGGTAGGTCGCTGGGTGGTGATTTACAAGAAGTGTTAGGGTTTCTCGAGGGCAAACACAACATATAAATGCTACCTCTGCTGTTGTTTCCTACTCGGCCTAGGAAAGGCTTGCCCGGGATTTTTGGTTGGGTCAACTCGCGAGATGGGCTTCATCTCACGAGTATGGCTGAGATGTTTTTTTTTTTACTATATACACTTTTATATATGTTATATATATACTCATATACAAAAGTATATATACACCTATATATGTATATCAACAAATACCAAAAATTTATTTATAAAAATCATAAAAATTCTAACTCTCAATATACTCAAATATATATTACACCAAATCTTTTTAAGCAATATATATATATATATATATATATATATATATATATATATATATATATATATAAAATTATAAATAAATTTCCTAAAAATACTATAAATATAAAATTAATTAAATAAAATCATATAAAAATATAGGGGGATTACACATGTATTTTATTGCACAGCACGAAAGCATAATTCATGAAATAATTTGCAATAGTTTTCGGGGCATGTGATTAATTATCTTTTATTATCTTTATGGGTTCCATGCAAGATAACATTTAGTAACTCAACAAGTAATCATAGCATACAAATCCTCTTTATTAAGCATGAAGCTAAAGGATCTTCGAAGAACTCACACTACTCACATTTGTACGATGGTTCCCACTACGATCGTATAGCCTTCTGAACGATCCTTCCGCATATTTCTAAGTCCAACAAGGCTTCATCATACCAACCATCTACAATAATGCACAGTGCGGGTCGGGGCACAACATCGACAACTACATTGGCCTTTCCTATATGATACTGTAAGGATATCAAATTCCTTCATCAGTTCCAACCACTACGTCTGCCTCATATTCAGCTCTTTTTAGGTAAACACATACTTCAAGCTCTTGTGGTCTATAAAGATCTCCACACGCTCTCTGTACAGATAGTACTTCCACGGCTTTAAAGCAAAAATGACTACTGCCAACTCTGAATCATGGGCTATGTAGTTCTTCTCATGCAGACATAATTTTCTAGATGCATAGGTCATCACCTTCCAATGCTGCTGAAGAACGCAACCCAAACCTTTTCCATAAGCATCACTATAAAAGTGAATCCTCTTGTCCCTAATGGCAACGTCAAAATAGGAGCTGACATCAACCTCTTCTTTAGCTCATCAAAGGCAGCCTGATACTCCTTGTACCACACAAACTCCACATCCTTTCTGGTGAGCCTGGTCATCAGCTCTGCAATCATGGTAAAGTCCCGTGTGCACTTCCGGTAGAAGCTTGCCAGACCCAAGAAACTGCGAATCTCTGCAACTGAGCTTAGGGTAGTCCAAGAGTCCACTGCTGCGATCTTTTTGGATCAACTTGAATTCTATCACCAGATATAACATGCCCCAAGAAATCTACCTTATCTAGGAAGAACTCACACTTCGACAGCTTTTCTTACAACTGCTCCTTCCTGACAGTCTCTAATACAATCCTTAGGTGCTCCTTTTGCTCCTCTGGTGTCTTCGAATAGATGAGAATATCATCGATAAACACCACCACGAACTTGTCAAGGTACTGGTGAAATACCCTGTTCATCAAGTTCATGAAGATCGTCGGGATATTGATCAACCCAAACGAAAACATAATAAACTCGTACTGGCTATAACGAGTTCGAAAAGCAGTCTTCGAAATGTCTTCCTTTTTCACCTTCATCTGGTGATAGCCTGACCTCAAATCTAGCTTGAAAAACACATGAGTGCCACTCAACTGATTAAATAGGTCATCAATCCTCGACAATGAATATTTATTCTTGATAGTGATGTTGTTCAATGCCCTGTAAAAGATGCACATGTGCACCGATCCATCCTTCTTCGGTATAAACAATAACGGACAACCTAAGGCAAAGAACTGGATCTGATAAATCCTTATCCTGCAACTCATCCACCTGCTTCTTCAACTCAGCCAACTCGCTGTTGTTGGCCCTATAGACGTGCTACGAAATAGGCTATGCCAATGGTACCAAGTCTATAGAGAACTCAACATCCCTGTCAGGCGGCAACCCTGGCAACTACTCTGGAAATACATCTAAAAACTCTGCTATCAATGGATGAGGCAACTCCTTATCTTCCACCAAAGCTCTACGGATATTACCATCACCCTGATCTACTGCCCCTCTAGAAAACTTAAACTCTGGCTCTCCTGGTGGGCTGAACAAAACTCTACCTCCTCTAGAATCTATGCTAGCAAAGTTGATACTCAACCAATCCATCCCGAGTACCATATCGTAGCTCAAAAATGCATTACAAGAAAACACACACTTAATTCCCAGCCTCTCAAAGAAACTCTCCACCCTTGTAAACATCACTAACCAGGATAATGCCTCCCCCGGTCATGATCTTGCAAGTCCTATCCAAAGGTTCAGTAGGAATATGATGCTTGAGAGCAAATGAAATAGATACAAAACTATGAGAAGCACTACTATCAAATAATGCTGAAGCTGGAATAGAATCAAGAAAAATAGAACCTACGATGACATCTCCAATGGGCTCGGCCTCCTCGACCGTCATAGCAAATGCCATGCCATGAGCACCCCTCTGCTGCTGGTGCTGAGCTAACCGATGCTACTGGTTCTGGAGTGGAGGTCTCCTCGACTGTACCACAGGTGGCCACGTTGGTGCTTTCTGAGCTGCATGAAGAAGGTTTGAAGGACAATCCTTCAACTGATGCCCTTCGGTATCTTAATACAAGCACACCCTAGCCGGTTCCTACAAGCCTTTCAGATATGGTCAGGCTTCTTGTAGAAATGGAAAGAAGGAACATGCTGCAACTGTCTTTGTTGCTGCTGAAGCACCTGCTGAATTGGCGTCCTAAATAGAGCATAAAAATGCTGTGGTGACTGGAAAGATCTCTGCTGAAGCTGTGGACGCTTAGTAGGCCCTGCACTACTACTAGCCCCCGTAAAGAAATTGTGATCCCTCTTGGACTTCAAGCCCAACTCCCGCTCAACCTTGCGTGCCTCCGTAAGAATCTCAATACAAGTCTCGTAGAGAGATGGAATGAGGATCTTCACTTCCCAATTCAGACCCTTCCGAAAGCAACTCGCCCTGATCTCCGGATCTCGCATCATGTACTCCGCGTACTAGCCCAGCCAGTCAAATTCTGTGGTGTACTCCTCAACCGACATACCTCCATGCTGGAGATTCTAAAACTGCAAAGCCAAATCTAATATATAAGTCGGAGAGAAGAACTCCTTCTTGAAATGGTCCCTAAAAATCTCCCAAGTATGTCCCTGATCACCAAGAAATGACTCATTTCTGAACCAAGTACGAGCGTTGTCCAGCAACTGAAGCCTACTGCCTCAACTTTCAAGTCCTCGGCGAGATGAGACACCCTCATGAGACGCTCGATATCCTCAAGTCAATCATCAGCATATATGATGCCCTCAGTTCCCCTGAAGTGTCGAGGTCCTAACTCCTTGAACTCCTGGATATTACCTGGCCTAAGCTGTGCAACCTGCTGCTGAGCTGGAGCTTCCCACTCTACTGTAGCCAAAGTGAGCTGGTGGGTGCTCTCGATGCCCTGTCATATCACGTCCGTCTGTCTCTGATGTGCATCGGAGTGAGCCCTCTGGGCCTCCAGCATCTCCCTGAAAAGCACGAACATCTGCGTCACATTAGTCGACACTGGAGGTAAAGGAGGAATATCCACAGGAACAGCTGGAACAGTCCTCTGTACTGGAGGAGGAACACCCATAACAACCTCTAGGACAGTCCTCTGAACTAGAGAAGGAGGACCCCCAAAAGCAGTCGATACACTAATCCCTAGAGAAGTGACTGGAGCAGGCCCACGGGAAGTCACAGATCTCTCAAAAGCTGCTCTCGATCGCTACAACCTCGTCTTAGGAGACATCCTGAATATGGATCAAAAGAATGAAGTCAATATAGCATAAGATAGAATATATTCAAAGAAGGACAATTATAGTACAAAGAATCAAATATCAAAGAAGGACAGTTATAGTACAAAGAATCAAATATCAAAGAAGGGCAATTGTATTGAATGGATTATAAGTTTTCCTAATTGTGATTATCCCTCAGCCTATTGTCTATATCCTACATCATATAGTCGGCTCGTAATATCACTCTATGTCTGAGTACCACTACGACATTGCACTAATTGCGACCTCGAAGACCGGCATGGGCCACCACTAAAAATGTGTCACGACCCGCACCCAAAATAAGGGCACGAGTGCAAGACAATGCCCAGCCTACGCCGCAACATCAGTAGTAGATGCTGTCTAGGTCTACTATACTATCTAATATAACTCATGAATATGTATCGTAACCTGTCAATGATATCTCAACTCTAAAATGAGGACAATATAATGATAATACTCATACTCAATCACAATAAACTATAAGGAAGATGAATAGCACGATAATGACATAAAAGATAAAATATGAATATCCAACACATGCAGAGTCTATAAGTCTAACTATCTTAACATAACATAAATCTTTTAAATAATAACATCCTAAAGTATCATGAGCTGGAGACAAATCCAGTACTAATTGCTAAACTAACAGAGTCGCTACTAGTGTCTCCTCAGCTGGAACTAGTCCCACTTGAGCCAATGTCTCTTGATCTACTCCCACTACATCCTGAGGACCGTTGTAGGTCGAGCACCAATCATCTAAATGATCTAAAAATATATCCAGTCAGGACATGTGCGAAGTACACTTCTAATAACAATTCCAGTAAATAATATAGACTATGTAACAATAAATATAGAGTTTATACAAGATAATACGACATGTATATGAATATACAAGACATGGAAATGTTGTAAGTAAACAAAAGAGTATAATATCATGTACAAAAAATCAACGATAAACTATCTATATGTGTGAGCTCTAGTTTCAATATGTGATCGGCTTGGAATCTTGTACAAGGATATATGGCCTGGTTAATCATACGTACGGTGTATGATTAACACTCACAAGGAATAAGACATGTACAAGGAGGGTATGATCACATATCTACAGTAATACTCCCTGACACGACTAGTATAATGGATCCAACCATGGTACGTTACGACACATAATTCTCTGAGAAGGTAGCGAGCCATCTCAGGAATCAGTATCCATACATGTACAAGAACTACAATAAGGCTTATACAAGGTACACCAAGATATACAAGGAATAGCATCTCATGACGGGATCTGAAAAATACCAATCCATATGACCACTTGTCAAGAAATCAAGTATATCTACACTAGATACATGAAACATAGAAGATACCATAAATGGAAAATTATCAGAGAATGTACTCCCCTGAAATCCGGTATAAAGTATCAACATTATCCGTAACAGTGCCTCGAAGACCTAACTATGAAATATCAATGTCAATTAGTGTTTTGGAATCATAATCATTGATATCTAAATTTGAAATGAGATTTCTAAGCCAATTATAGGTCATAAAAGTCAAACTAGGTCATATATTGCTAAACTAGGTTAAACTAGTCAATATATACGTTTCTAGGTCTATACCTTGCTATACCAAGGTATTCTAGCCAAAACTAGGCAATACTAGCTAATATCCCTAGGTATCTACTCTATAATATATATACGTAGGCTCAAATTCAATATCCTAACTATTTATCCTTTACCCTATGCATATGTAACATATACCACTATCATTCTAACCCAATTACCTATATATATTACCTATATACCCATTTACCTATCGTATATCACATAGGTATTACCCATTACATATATGTCATACCTTACCTTAGACATTACCTTTACACTTCATATAGGTACATAAGCCATATACCTATTACTCTAATCTATTCCTTATACCATACATTACCTATAAACTAACCCTTCTATCTACCTATCTCTCTTGCCTACACATATCCTTACACAAACACACATAAACTAGGACACACCCTCTCCTACAAAGGGAAAGCCATGCTGCTACTGCCTATAAGCTGCCTGGAACTACATGTTACCAACAACAACTAACTGTTGCTATTTCTCTTCTTTGATACCCTTGTTGCTGCAGTAACTTACTGCTACTATTGTTCTCTAGCAATAATCAACTGCTGCCTCCTAGATGCTACTCTCCTTCATATTGCTGCTGCCTAACACTTGTGCAAACAGCTACCAAACTACTACTACTACTAAAACCCTTCTACTATACTGCACATCTATACCCTTCTTCCTGCTGCTGTCACTAGCAGCAGATGGATGCTACTACTTACTACTATTAAGCAGGGTAGCGCAGCAACACCCCTGTAGACTACTTCTACTGATGTTGCTAGCATCAAGCAACAGTTAATGCTGCCCCCTTCACAACTGCTATACAGGAAATAGGTAGCTGCTGTCCTGTGTAGGCTTCTACATGTTGCCCCAGGCAGTAGCTTAACTCGTACTACTAGCTCTACTCTCTTGCACACTCTAAAAGCAACTGTCCCCTTGCCTGCTATTGCTAACAACATATATTCCCCCTTCACTCTACCTATGCACACACCTGACCAAGCATACACACACACACACACACACACACACACACACACATATATATAAATATTAACCAACCCCCAATTTTGTTCATGTGTAAGGCGCAAAATGCCAAAGCCTTTACAAGTAAGCACAAAACAGAAGAACAAAATATGAGAAGCAGGGGGCACGGTTGTCACGACCTGCACCCGCTTTTTCGGATACGAGACGTGTCCAAGCCAGCCTACGCCGCAAAGTCGGCGGTAGAACGTTGTCAAGCCCGCAAGAAATAAATGCTCAAAATATAACACTTGCTGCTCATTCACATTTCTAAAATTATTACAACAATTACAACATTTATATTTAAAGAAAATACATAATTCTCATAATTAATAAAAATGATACAAATCTATTTTTAGGTTTCTGTCTGCAAGTACACCCGTATCTCCTAAGCTAAGTGAAGCCACAGCTAACCTGAAAAATATTGGTTTCCAGTCAGGAATGGAACAAGTACACAAACCGACGGCAATGCAAAAACACAATAGAATTAACAAGACATGAAAATAACATATGAGATATCAAAAAAACTGGAAAGTACTGATGACATGGCACGGTGGAGATGAAAAGGAAAAAAATAAATAAAAGACATCTACCTAGGTGGTGTAAAATATCCGTTTCGACATGTGAACGGCTAGGGGATAAATTCGGCACCATATATGTGTCGTGTGCAGCTGCTATTCTTCACGAAAGACACGGAGGATATTTCTGGGTAGTCCACATGTCTACTAAGATATTTTCTCTCCCGACTACTCCGTGTGACGAGCATGTCAACAAGTAGCAAGATATATATATACATGAAATGAAAAGACTACTATGAATCGAAAGCAATCAGAAAGTGCACTTGCCTGAGGTCCTTAGCTGGAGAAACCGATAGTACAACCACATCAGATAAGTCACTAAAGTCAACACATGCAAAAAGTCTCCAGATGCTGAAATAAACATTACCAACGTCCTCAGAATAGTCAAATTAGCTAGGATTACCTGTCCTTAAGTCCAATTCTGGACACAGGGGCAAAATGGTAATTTTGGATCAAAACGGTATCCGCCGTTGGACCCGCTTTGCACCGAAAAGCATGCCAGAGTCAACGGTCTCTAAAGTCGTCAAACTATATGTCAACAGGTCCAGTTTTTCGATACGAATCCAACCGTATGTCCAAAGTTGGATTTCGGCGGGTCGTGCACAAAATTGCCCGTTGAGTCGGACAGTGAGGCCAACAAAACGGCGGTCCGATCAACTGTCTCAGAATGGGACCAAACTTGGCATACAGGACCAGAAAATGATACGGTCCTGTTGGCGCAAGTTTCGTCACGATCCGAGGTGCACACACAAATTTATGACTGAATTTGCATTGCGCGGATACGGGACAATTACGACGGATACGCGTTCGATACGACACACACACACACATCCAAATCAAGTTTTGTCAGTTCCCACACGTCCACTTTTACTGCCCGCTCCTTTCGGAGTCAGGGGTACGAGACGAGGTGGGCCAGTTTGACGGGACGCACCCGTATCGAGAAAATCCTATTATTTTGAAAACCAGTTTTTCTTAATTTTGGAAGTTAAATAATTTTGTGTACGTGCAATATTATTGAAGAGTACCAGAAGGGTTTTGGTACCCCTATATGTTGTCTACAAGGCCCTTCTTGTGGATTTTGAAGACTGTGCGTGAGGTGACGGCAAACAACGTGTCAATATGGTGTTTTAATTAACTAAATTCTGTCACAATTTTATACAGTTTTTCTTTGACTTCACTTCGATTTTTCGGACAACCTCGGCCATCTAGGTTCGAACTAATTGAAGGGGTCTAAAGGTGGTTGTGTTGTAATCGTACCTGAGCAATCGGGACGACGTTTCATCAATCGAGGAGGGAGAACCGCAGCCTCAAACATGGAAGTTTGGGCCGCATGTCGCCGTGCCTCCGTCCGCGCGTACGTGCGCGCGCTGCCTCCGGGGCTGTGCTCGGCCTGTCGCCGGCGACGTGTGGCGGCGCGCGCACAGGGGAGGGCGCGTGTGGGTGTGCAGCCATGGAAAACTAGGGTTTCGTCGATCTCCTCTCGATCTTTCGACCTATCTCTCATATATATGTATATAAACTCGGTTTAAATCGAGCTGAAAGGGATCGTGTTTGCTACTGTTTCTTTGAATGGGCGGGTGGGCCCGAGGCTTGGGGAATTAAAGGGGGTGGGATCGGTTGCTTCCTGCTGCTCCATTGCTTATTCTTTTATTTCTTTTTCTTTTTCTTTTCTTTTTATATTTCTTTTCTTATTTCTTTTCTTTTTCTATTTCATATATATATATATATATATATATATATATATATATATATATATATATTTATATATATATATATATATATATATATATATATATATATATATATATATATATATATATATATACATTGCTTATACCCACTTATATATGTATATTTATATTTACATAAACATACACACATATTTAATATATATTTATATATTCATACACATACACATATTTATATTTATTTATATACACATACACATATTTATATACGCATATTTACTTATTTGATAATCTGCATAAAATCCAAATACCTCAATACTTTTTACCAACTAGTGTAGGGCCTTCCTACATAAATGTGAACACTTACTATAATATTTATTTGACACAATAATATAGCCAATAATAATAAATAATATTATATAATAATATTCTCGATAATATTGATAATAAAATAAATAATAATAAAATATTTCAAAATTTTCGAGAAGGGGAGCTACAGCTATCCTGCGGACCGACCAAAAGCAAGTCAGTGGAACAAGGAGTACCAGAAACCCTCTCTGACGTACTTGTAAAGTTTACTGACTTTGTGAATCTGTCTGAGAGCCTCCCTGATCAGTAGGTTGGTGTTATATTGACAACCCTCATATCTGTATTTGTTGCGGTTCTTCCATATAACCCAGAATATGGCGGCTGCAACGATCTGGTATCCGTACGAGGCGCTGCCCTAGGTGGCTAGAAGATCGGTGAAGCCCCCAACAGCCTGATCCTGACCACACCGATAAGATAGGGCAGACCACACCTGCGCTGCCAGGTCTCCAGAATACATAATGTGGTCTGCGCTGTCTCCGACTGTTGATCCGAGCAGCAATGGCAAACTGACGCTAAGCTGAACCCAATAGAGGTGAGCGCGTCGTCTATGGGGAGTTTCTTACGGATCGCCCTCTAAATCAGAAAAGACTATTTTTTTTTTGGAATGCACGACAGTCAGAAAGGGGCGGTAACGGTGGATGGCACGCCGTTGCTGCTAACTACTCTCCTCGCTGAAGCGAGCACCATTCGCCGAGAGGGATCACCTCAGAGCGTCTGGGTCCGTATTGATATTCAATCCAGTTGCTGCCAGCGCAGCTGCTGCCTCTTCCCCGATCCACTCCCGGGCTCTCTCCCAATTCGAGTCGCCCTCACTATCCCACATATCGTGGATAGTGCTGTTAGGTGGAGCTGTCAAAAACTGTAGAAGAATGGCATCCTCGGACCAACGTTCGTGGAAGAGGGACGAGGCTCCCTTTCACAGCTGAAGGCTCGACGAGATTTCACCCGTGAAGAATACAACGCCAAGACGCTGATGCTCTGTTGTTGAAGTCTGCGACAGATGGATGACAGTACCGGAAGTATCTGGCCTTCATAAACCTAGCCCATATAGTGCATTTGTCACATAGCTTCCACCACATCTTCACGGAGCAAGCGTCAACAACGTTTGACATTCTGCAAAATCCTAGCCCACCCTCCTCGGTGGGTCTTGCCATGGTGTTCCAACTAGCCCAATGATGTTTGTCCTTGCCGTCACAATGACCCCAGAAGAAGTTGACGAATAGATTCTCAATGGAAGTGAGCACCTTCTTAGGGGGGGAGAAGGCGGTGATAGTGTAAATTGGGATGGAAGAGAGAATGTGTTGAATCAAGATCATCTTTCTGCCTGGCGATAAGATCGTATTATGCCATCCCTCGATTTTTTCCTAATTTTTCCTACCAGCCCTTCCAAGATGCCCGCATTAGATCTACCGTACACTAGCGAGCACCCTAAGTAAGTGAACGGGGGTACACAACAACGAAAGAAGTAACATTAGTGAGGATAGCCGAGTGGTCCATGTTAGCCGAGTGGTGGGTATAAATCACACTCTTGTTAGGGTTGACACGCTGACCAGAGCATTTGGTATATCTCTTCAGCATTTTTTGGACCACCTCCACTGACCCAACGTCGCCGGAGGAGAAAATGAGGATATCGTCAGCATAAGCCAGGTGGGTGATGATCGAACAACCGCTGGTGGTATGAAAATATTGGAAACGGGGAGTGCCAACCATTTTATTGAGATTTCTGCTAAGAGCTTCTGCAGCAATAATGAAGATGGTGGATGATAAGGGATCTCCCTGCCTGACACCTCTGCTATATTTGAAGAAACCCTCTGCTTGCCCGTTGACAACAGTGGAGAACCAAGAATTGCAGATAGATCTATACACTATGATATATATTTTTTTTTCCTCTGCTTGCCCGTTGACAACAGTGGAGAACCAAAAATTGTAGATAGAATTGCAGATAGATCTATACACTATGATATATATATATATATATATATATATATAGACACACACACACACACACACACACACACACACACACACATGACCACACACTCATCTACATGTGGTATCCACTCACATACCCATCTACATATATACACACAAGTCTACTACCTACACATACACATATATGAAAGTGACACTCACATGCATACACACATAGGCATCTATATAGGTAAGTAGACACACATAACACACATGTGTGATACTCACAAAAATGCCAAAAACCAAACACTTGGTGTGCATCACCCTCGTATCGCACTAATCTATGATATTCTTATGATACGTCTAAGATACCTATACCTAACCTTGTTCGAATCTACCCAAATCACATGAGCATGCCTATAGCATAAATTAGAGCCTAATTAGAGCAGTACATGGCTAATGTAATGTGTCATGAAGAATTGGATATGTGTGGCACAAGTATCGGAGGAAAAATCCCCCAAAATGACTCCGTGTCCTACCGTATCATTATACGGCCTATTCGTATCCAATTGTGGACATGGATCTTGACACAGACAGCCAAATCTATTCTAAATAGATCAAGATTTCCAAATGACAAATACTTAGTGCACCAATCTCGAAATTCTCCCAAAATTGGCACAAATCTTAACATAACTTTCTCATAAAGGGTCATTAGAGCCTAATTTTTTCTCCTATAGGTAGTCCTAGTCCATGGATAAATTCCTAAGGGTCGAAGTGCACAATTAGAGTCTAATTAGAGAAGAAATTAAGATGTATATATATTGGAAGATGGATTCATAATGCAAAGCCAAATGGACACGATCCGGACACAAACTCCTAACAATTGGTATCCTCTTCTAGTGCTCCTAGCCACCAAGCTCCCAGGCTCCTCCATGTGATAAGAATAAAAAGAATTGGAATAAAATTGGAGTGGAACTGAGAGAAATTGGTGGAGGGATGGATCAATTTGGGGAAGAACACCAAATTGGAAAGAAATGGCACAAAATAAAATGAAGAGAGTGAGAGAGAGAGCTCCCCCTCAATATGGTCCACCACATTTGGTCTATTTCATGCCAATGCAAAAAAGTCTAATATGCCCCTCTAAACTTGTCATGAAGGCTAATTAATGAATTGAAGATTCTACTCCTAATTTGGTAAGTAGACAAATATCTAAATAGAATGACTAATTGGGTCTAATCCAAAGTGTTGGTCCATGAGTAATGCCAATCTAATTTTTGGGCTCTAGTGTCATGTCTAGTCTTATTGGTCCACTAAATCTAACAAATAGGCTAGTCCACTAACTATAGTAACTAACACATAATAAATAAATAATATGCACAATATATTGTAACGTCCCATTCCCAAAATACGTAGGACCAGGAATATGATACATGCCAGCAGCACTTCACCAATGGGTCAAATCTCATAACAAGCACATTAGCGAAATGCTTAAGCTATAAATCATGATAACAATCCAGAAATAATATTACAAGTCACAGGTACACAGCTAATCTCGTCCACAAAGAATAATAGCCCAAGAAGTAATCAAATTCCAATATGATAAATAGCAAATGTCCAACAGTAAAGGAAATATAACTGTGCGGATAAGATATCCTGAAACCAAGAAAAAAGAAATAAGTAATCATCAACTACAAGTCTGCTGAAAAGAAAGGAAATAAAGTAGCAAGTCTAATGAGTAGAAATGATGTCATTCCCCGCTCCCAGAATACGGTGTGCCGAGTACGTAACATCATCCCCAGGCTACACGACATACGAATACTCCAGTACCCATATTTGCGATTGTCGCCTGTATGTTTCTATGATAGGTTATCACAGGTCATAACTTGCATAATAAAATCAATATCATTCTAGAAATGGCTTTCTAAGCTATAAATAGGAAAATAAAATTTTTCTACCCAATACAACAATTAACCTAAATATAATTATATATAATACATTTATACCTAAAATAGATAGTAAGAAGAAATCTGGTTCCAACACAATCGTCTTCAATGGTAGCATCATAATCTTGTCTCCAAATGTACTTTAATATTTGATGGCAGCTTCCTTTGGAATATTGCTATAAAACTAGTGAACAATACTAGGTCGTCAAACGACATTGAAGCCCTCAGTCAAGGACGGAGAAAGTAAATTAAATGAAATGAGAATCTGAAAAATGATTGGAGTCCCAATTTCCAAAGGGTTAAGAAATCTAATACTAAATTCCTATGACTTGTTATAGTGTAAACTTGAAATATGATTCTGACTAAATTTTATTCTAGTAAATTCCTCGATATTCGTCTTATAGTTAAGTTCTAAAAATTTACACTCATATTCCTTACAATCACAATCACAGTCACAATCATAATCATAATCATATTCACAATCATAATCATAAATTAATATATTAGGATCACCTACTCACTACAACGCATGATTATAATTATAAAACTTCAATAAAACAACAACTACCGTGTAACATCCAACATCTACTAATATCTGCATCGTTAACTAAATTTTGTAACCTGACATCAGTATAGTAATCCATCCCTACACCAAACAAGGACAAGGGAATGAATCACGGCATCAAGACATCTTACGTACTAGCTGACTAGTAAGTAGCACATCCTAGATAAGAAATCAATAATCAATCGCAATCACAATCACTATCACAAACAAGTTTCTATATGCTTATGCAATTTAGAGAATACATCTGGATCAAATATATCCCATTTTTTCAACAAAAATCTCTTGACCAGTGATCAGGTTGTGTCTAGATGGGTACGGTGCCAAAGATCCAACACCCCATATTTATTGTGGGAAATTTATAAATGATTTATTAAATTCTGATTTTATATCAAGAATTTACTAGAGTAGAATTCGGTTGGTGAGCTAGGCCACACTCCCGGCATCGTAAGGCCTTACAGATGACGGGAAACTACTGATCAACTTTGAAATATTGTTTATTATATTGTAGAGAATTTGGGTGTGATTCAGTTGTTCTCTCCCGCCCAATGCACTAACCTAAAGCTACAAACGATCCTATCCTATTATCTTACATTAAGTTTCTGCTGGTTACTGACATGAATCTTAAATCTCGGTTCGTGTATCTAATTACCACGAATAACGAGAATATGATTCATTATTTATTTCTTTCCAGAAGGATAAAACCATAATATTGGATACCATGCTTCCAATACGTATTCTTTCTTTAAATAAATTAAGACGTAGTCACAAGATATCAATATTTCAATACCTTGGTCTCTTTTCAAATTGAGAACCGATAGAAGTGTAATATCATCAAATTCAATAATTTGTATTTTCCAGCAGAAATACAGGATACAGATGAATAGGTTTCTCTTGCATGTGTATGTGTCCGTGTCTTACGTAACTTAAGTTCTAAGATATTCGACCCCTAAAATTTAAACAAAAATTAAGTCTGTCTCTAAGGAATGAATTGAAATTCCTAAAATAGGGTTAAATACTTTTAACCAATTTTTGGATATCAAAAATGGCTAACTCTTGAAATTCTTGAAAATTTCGGCAGAGTCTTCTTTGTATTTTGGAGCCCAAATTTCACAATTTATATAAAGACCCGGAGCAACCCTCCGTAGAATTTTCCTTCGGTATGCCGACCCCTTCGGTGGAATAACTCAACACCGAAAATCACAGGCAAGTATATATATTGACAAAATCAATAATAACTAGAAAGAGAAATTTTCTTACCAAATATATATATATATATTTTTTATTTTTTTAATTTTTTTTACCATATATATATATATATATATATATATATATATAATATATATATATATATATATATATATATATATATTTACCAAATATATATATATATATTATATATATATATATATATATATATATATATATATGTATATATATATATATACACACACACACACACACACACACACATAGCAATTTAGCTTTCGCTCCCAATCTGTTATACTAAAACAAGAACTAACAATTATTTGTTAGTAATGCACAATTTTAAAACAGAAATCAAAATCCATAACACAGGGAGATTTAAATATATACCAGCATACATCTTTCAATACCATAATTTAAGCTATTGATCGGTTAAGTATTCAAGCACTTGATTAAGAAATTAAACACATAACTAATATATAGATGAAATCTTGTGTTGCGACTATGCTAAATTTAAACTAAATTGACTCTAAATGGCTAAAATACTAAAATTTAAACCGTTACGCCTATGACAACTCTATGCTATTGATACTCTTCTAATTCATTTAGTTTTTTTCCATATAGGAAAGTCAAATTGTTAATTTCATATCTACATATGTGCTGAATTTCTTGTTTGAGTAGACCAAAGAGATCTTATTGTCCATTTTTGGACCAAAATGCCCTAATATCATTTAACCAAACATATCCTTGTTGGAGTATTAGGTCTTTCTTAACCTAAAATGTCATATTGATCATTCCTAACCCCTTGATATGTTAAATTTATAAATCTTTAGTTCCTTCTTGGACCAAAAGTTCGGTTTTGGATCGATACGGCCAATTCGTATACTATGGATATCCTTATAGTAATATTCCTAGGATTCTTTTTCCTTTGATATCAAAAATTCTATTTCTAAGATATTAATTTGGTAATGAATCCGAATTCTAGGTCATGGTTCAATATCGGAGTCTAATACGGGTACAAAGATATATATATATATATATATATATATATATATATATATATATATATATATAGTTAGGATGTCCAAGTATCGAGTCATGTATGTTTGACCCATCTAGGACTACAAGTTTTGGATATATAAATGTATATAATATATACAAATTTATGGTGCGGTGTTCGACAAGGTGTATTTGTATATATATGATCCTTATAGTTCAAAATTTAATTACATATATATACAAATGTATCCATGAATAATTTTCCACGGAACAAAATCCAGCACATAGGAATTTAAATCCTAACACACAAAGATGACTTAAACGAACCCAACACTAAGCACCCTTTAATACAAACATAGGTACATAGGTAGTAGGTGGAATATACTAGTATAATCATATGTAGTTTTCGAAACACCCAATCTCGAGTCCACATACAGTTTATATCAAGCCCAAATCGAAATATAGCATCATATGTTGATATAATAGTTCGAATGGCTCAACTTGAACAACCGGACTCTATACTTGTTGAATAACATGAAATCGTCATTCTAAAATATTTGAAACCACATCAGATAAGCTTGATAACTTTAGGGACAATGTGCAAACCTAATAAACCTCATATTTCATATTCTAGAATCAGAATATATATATATGCACTCTATTTCCATATCGGACACGGCACAATTCATAGGTTGTTATATACAAACAGATATACTCTCTCTCTCTCACACACACACACATACACACACAACACACACACGCGCGCGCACACACACACGCACCACACACACACACACACACATATATATATAGTCTCTCAGCTCTATTCCCCCAATGGAGTCATGACCCCCCTCCCCCGTGCTCGCCTTCGGCGGTGCGGCAAATCTGCCCCTGCCGCTCGCCGCCCGCCTTTTCGGCTCTCCCCCCGAGGCCGCCCTTCTCGTGCGCACGCCATCATCGGCGAGCCGCTCTTCGCCCGTTCGAAGCCCGACTGGTCGCTAGACCAACTCGCCTTGGTCGGACTTCCCCTCCCCGGGCTCGCTCCCAAGCTCGGTTGGCTACCTCCCTCCCCGGACCGAGCGCAGTCGCCATTCCTGACTGATCTGCAGATGACAGTAGCCGTGCCCAGCTCCCGGCCCCACCGTGCATAGCCTCCTGTCACGACCCGCACCCGCTTTTCGGACGCGAGCTTGTGAGCAAGCCAGCTATGTATCGAGCGGACTCCAGCCCGACTCGAATACGTAAACACTGTCACGGCTAAGGTAAACTGCCAAATCATGGCAAGGCAAAACTATATCTCAATCCATAATAAGAACAATAAACAAGAATGAACAAGTATGGATCGTGGTCTGCAGTCCACTAGCATGCATGTCCGATTAGACTCCAAGAAATAATATGAGTCTATAAACTGAATCAATAAATATGAAATATCATGATGATGAAAGGGAAACACGAGCTGGATGAACTGGATAATAAACATGGTATAAATACCTGAATCCCGCAAGCAATATCATCACATCCGGACCCCACAAGTGTCATAATCATCCGCCATCCAGAGCTGCTAACTAACTCCACGCAATAACTAACCTGAAGAGATCATCAGGTCCTCAAGGGACATAGCAAGATACATAAAACCATGTCTATCTAGCAGTTTATCATGCAATAAAAAAATAAAGGAAATAAACAAAAAAGACCAATCAGCACAAAAATACGAATATATACGACTAGAAGAACCACTACGCCTAACGAACTGTTGGAGAAGAACAAGAGAACACGATATCACGATGTCAATGGATAACCAATCGAATACTCAAACCTTGCCCCTAGTATGGACTCGCAGGTTTAAACAACTACTAGCCCTCGTACGTAGTTTGGACTCGCAGGCTAGCATCTCCGTCTCTAGTGTGGACTCGCAGGTGTGAACCATATACTACTAATCCTCGTCCTGGTGTGGACTCGCAGGCTAGCATCACCCTCGTCCCTAATGTGGCTCGCAGGTGTTGGACAGATAACATACTAACCCTTGCCTGGTGTGGACTCGTAAGTTAGCTTAACTACTAACCCTCGTCCCTGTGTCCTGTGGATCGCAGGTTAGCTTAACTAAACCATCGCCCTGGTGGGACCGCAGGTTAGCTTTAAGGTTTCAAGACAATGAGGTAAAGCAGTAGTTCCGTTATGACTATTCATCCTATGACACGATACGACTCAGTCCAAGTACACAGTGATGACACGACACGACCCGATCACGATACACGAGAAAACAATCTAATATGAACTACAAAACTATTTTAAACAAGG